>SMLS01068585.1:0-53703 GCA_004785975.1 Popillia japonica
CCGAATAATCATAGTGCTACCTTTATACTGAAGTATTTTTTAGATAAAGACAAGATGTATTGCGCGTTTCGGGTTTACGCCAAATCACGCCATCATTGTTATTATTATAACAATCGGCGTACTCTTCTGTCCATACTCTACCCGTTTTTTTTGTTCTATGATAACTGGAACGTACACCATTGTCCGACGGGTACAGAAACGGGTACAACAAACCGATTTTGATTTTGGGTTGTATTTAGAAGTGGGGTTTTATATGCAAATTGTAGCAAGTCTAATGATCACCCTTTGGTGTTATTGATTCTGGTCGCCCATTCTCTTGTGATCTTCTAACACCTTCAATTTTTAAGAAAGGCTATCAGAGTATCGGTTAGTTATTCAGATTTTGGCGGCATTTTGCCGTATTCGTCCACATTTCAACTGACGTATGGCTTGCCAACCTTGTGATTAGGATAAGTCAATATGCACCGCTCTTGCTAATAAATAATAAACTAAAGGGTTTTCCAAAAAGGATGATATGATTTTGTAATGATGTAGTAACCGTGGTAATAAAGTTATACCTGTGACTAGTTGTCATTTATGTTCACTAAACACTTATAATTTATTATGGTTAAATACCCGCTCCAAGAACGTTTGGTTATTGTCCAAAAATTTTACTACAACCGTTCTTATGTGAACACTTTGCGAAAACTTTGGTCTAAATAATCGTCCTTCTGTGCTTGTCATTCGTCGCATCATTAAGAAATTTCAAAGCAATTTTACTCTTTACGATGTAAAAACACCAGTAAGACGCTGAAATGCAAGAACTGTTGAGATTATTGCTGCTGTAAGAGCTAGTGTTGCAGATGATCCAAATTTATCAATTCCTCGTGATGTTCAAGAGTTAGGAAGAGGAGGAAAACAACAACTTCGCGAATTTTGCAAAAAGATTTAAATTAACACCCGTATAAGATTGTTTTGACCCAAGAACTTAAGCCAGTGGACCATCGTCGACGCCGCGTATTTGCTGCTTGGAGTTTAGAACAAACGTTTTCAGAAGATTTTCTCTGCGGATCCAAAAGAAATTATGTCGAAATTGAGTTTATTACTAGCGTAAATAAAAATCTGCTCATAGTTCCTTGTTCCTTATTATCCATTATGTGTAAAGCCTAAATTGCTTCTACATACTCGAATTACCTAAAACTAGTTGAAGAAAACATCGCCGCAGATAGTATTTCAATATAGTCAAACCAAGCAAGAAATATACATTGTTCTGTTACATGCATATGTATACTAATATCCTTTTGGAGTCACCTCAGAGTATAGGTAATGCTTTCCCTTCGAAGTTCTCGTCTGTCTACCTTACTAGCAGAGTACAACCACATATTGAAATTTCCAATCACGTTCCTTTTACGTTACCGCATTGAGATTCTCAACATCCACCCAATGCCATTTCTTCATATCGCACTCCACAGAATGCTAAATATAAATCTGTATGAAACATATGATGGTGTGTCTTTGATATTGGTAATTTGTGTAGTTTTGTCGCAAAAATAGTTAAATATAATGACCAAACAATATTAAATAAAATAACTAAGATAACACTAAACGCTTGTCAAAGAGATTGGAAAAACATCTCTTAAAGCGGTATGAGATGGGATGGTGTAGTAAGATGTATGGAGGAAATTTATATCCTTATTCCTTTCATGTTATTTATAATTGTTCTCAAACGTATTCTAATAACATAAACAATTTATTTTTTAAACTTCAAATTGCAACCATTCGTCTTCCTGTACGACAAAGAAAGACATAAATAGTGCATTTCCAATTTTAACTGAAGTATCATCAATACAATAATAAATTTGAAAAAGGTTGTCATGTCAACCATAAATAATACATGTTGGTGTAGATTGTGAACTTTTTGATGAAATCTAGTAATAAGCATATGCATCTATTATCTTGTTTTGCGCAGCACTGTATACGTACAAATTGTTTTGCAGTATATATGTAAATATGTACGTTTTACAAACTTTTTACAGATATACATAGATATGTACAATAGCATGCATGCTTTTTTACTTGTGGAATGCTATGTAAAACTTGCAACGGTGTATTAGATGCAGTTTTAGCACGTACACGTTTAGTGGTACATTAAATAAAACACCTGAAAGGCGTTATTAGTTGAAAATGTTAACGTAATATCTCAAAATGTTTCCGTTCTTACAAGCATTACAAGTCGTTCCTAAGTAATAATTAGGTATATAAACGTGTAGCATGCAATATTCTGACTTATAAAGTTATACACGACAAAGATCATAGAATACCGCCTTGTAGCACACCTAAAAAATATTGGTATTTGTGATTTGCAAACTTCGCATTACTGGTATCATGTTGTTAGTTAAAATCCATATGTAAAAAATAAAATATTTAAATAAATTAGTTATTGTGTACTTCCATAAAGTGTCTGTCAGCAATGTATTCCAAGAATTCACTGGATTGAAGCTTTCAATGGTATTTTATTCACGTCGTAGTTACCTAGTAACTCGCATATTACGTTTGCTAGAAAGTCAGACATTCACCTGGAACGTTTTGTGTAATCTATTATAGATAAAGTTTGGTTTAACGATGTGGAATACGACCGATATCTGCATCATTTGTTAGAAAATGGCACGTTTTTAAAAAGAATGATCGAAGAATATTTGACAAAAAATTGAAATAATATTCATAAATACGTTTGAATTGAGCCTATAGTATATATTTTAATAAATATTGGAGGGACTCTGATCTGTTTCAATGTGTTTCTTTCTCCAAGTAAAACAGGATTACTCACCGTTGAGTATAAAATCGAATATAATTACATAATATTTATTAATTATTGCACAGTAACAGAATTTACCCCACTCACATGCTTGGATAGTCATAATTCGTTAAGACGATGTCAGTTTTGCTAAGTAGTTAGACAGAAAATGAACCATGGACATCATAATATCCATAAAAATTTGTTCGAATTCTTAAGAAATCAACGCTAACTTAACTACACAATACAATAGTTGCAGATTATGCGTTTCATTTGGACGAGAGGTTGATGAAACCATACCATCAACGTGGATCAAACAACACCCGAAGAATTTTTAATTACAGGCTCTGAAGAGCGCGAAGGGTAGTTGAAAATGCATTTGGTATTTTAACAAACTGATTTTGGATGTCAGTAGGCGCAATTAACTTGGGTGCCTCAAAAGTCGAAAAAATTACTCTAGCATGTGTGGCACAACTTTTTAGTCGACAAAAATAGTGAAAAGTAGACAGAAACGAATACTACCGCAACTGAAAAAGGTTGTTTCAACAGGAAGGAAACTGATCATCCACTAGAGCAAGAGAAATTAGAACTGAATTTGAAACTTTTTTTTGTTAATGAAGGGGCTGTTCCATGTTTTTTTTTACTATTGATATTATTAATAAAACAGTACAAAAAGGTTTTTCTTAATTTTTTTATGGGAAAAGTACATGTGAAGTGCGCTAATTATACAAAAAAGACCAAAACTTTAATAGCCGTACTATACTAACAAATCTTATTTTCCTGATATTTGTTCCACTTTTAGGTATTGTAAACATAATCCTATATATCACTGAATTTCTTTGTCTGTAGATAATTTTGTTGATAGGCATGGCTAGTTATTTATTTATTGTTATTATTTGACACGAATTAAATGTCAATTTTATTCCACTGACGAAGGTGTAACGAAAACCAAATTATATTGTAAAGGTTTTGGAATATTTTTGATCTTTATTCGAATTAGGGTGTTGTAATTGCCCTAAAAGTGAAACAAGTATCAGGAAAATAAGATAAGTACAAAGAGGTCATAAAAATATTTAAATAAGACATTCATTTTCTGCCTCAAATGAATTGGACAATTTTATGCTCCACTTCCCTTTTTATTTTCTTATCAGGTATTTGTGCTAGTCTACTGGCTATAAATTCATAAAATATCTGGTCTTGCAATTTTGGTGTTGAAGGTTGAGGTTAGGATGTTAGATTTTCAATATATGTTGAAATCGCACCTAACATTGGAAGCATCTTTGATAAATTCGTTAATAGAATCTGTGTAAATTCAGAAAAAAGTACATTTCTTGATGTGCTTCTACTGTCACCATTGTCTTTCTTTTCATCATACGATTATATGGCAGGTGTGCATGAAAACGTATAGGAACTAGCATCATTTTTCGCTGTAACTAATTCTGAACCACTCGGAGAAAGTGGTGTCTCACTTTTAATTAAAATTTTAATTATTACGCCCTCATCCAACAATATTGAAGTCATAATTATTCATTGGTTATTTGACAGGAGCAAATTATGTTGCGAAGAAGTGCTATGCGCCGATTTACTATAGAATTAATAGAACATTTTCGAAAAAGTCTTGATCAGACTTACCTGGTAAATTGGGCAAAAAGTTTATGTTTTACATGATGCCTGATTTCTGATGGCTAAATTGCTATCTAATTTCTTGGCAAAACTGATATCGTCTAAAACGGGCTTTAAGAGTGCGGACGAATACAGAAAGATGTCGCTCGAATACTTGGATAACCAAAATTGTAATTTTCCAAGTTTGGTATCGCTATTTAAAACAGAAAGCTGTTAGAAAAAGACAAGAGCAAGGTCGAACTGCATGAACAATACAAAGGAATATTTAACAGGTTTTATGATTTGCCATCACAAACTATTCGTTCACTGCTCACCTGGCATTTGGATGAGATATTGAGACACTTTGTTTGTAAAAGTTGTGAGAGAACAATTCATTTATATTGATGATAATGCTCGCCCAAATGAAGCAAACATTTTTAACAATTGGTTTGAACAGACAGGAATTGATAGAATAGATTGACCAGCTAATTCCTTAAAGGTAATCCTATCAAATATAGTCGGGATATGTTGAAAAAGACGTATTTACACTCCAATTCTTGCACCTTATTCTTTTACAGAATTTAATTTTCTCCTGGAGAGAGTAAATCCTGTACATTTTGAATTGCAAGTAACTTGGTTATGACTACCTTGGGGATAGGTAAAATACTAACGAAATGTCGAAACCATATATAACCAGGTTATATATTAGAAGCTTTTATATTCAAATTAGCAGTGTAATAAGTCGACAATGCCTATGGCACTCACATACATATGTATGTATACTCAGTATCACCCTATACATTTAATTTGCGAGTATCAAATTGACTGTTTTTGCTTGAAGCCTTACATATTTGTTAGGTACACATTTGTACAATCCAGGGGTTAATTTTCATTCTTAATTAAAAAATGTAACATAGTCGGACGCGGTAATTTTGTTTGGTTTCCGTCCTAAAAACGAATATAATTAAAGAACTTTGATCAGGTTTCGTCTTCGGTATAGATACTACATTAAATCCACACCACAGTATAATGGCAGACTGTACATACATATATGTAATCATATGTATATGTCTATCTAAAGAAAGCGACGATGTTGTGAGGAATGTCAGAGACACACCTCAATACACCTCTGCTATATGTATGTATGTATAGAGAAATCTTATTCTGTGAGATAATGAAATACCAATTCTGTTCTGATTGTATGTCTCTGGAACATATGCTGTTGGTCTCTGCTATGAAAGGATGTAACAATTGTTGAAGAACGACTTTATAGGTAATATGTTCTATGATACAGATTTTATTTTAGATATGTAGGTAGGTACTTTTATATTATTTACACACGAAATGTTCGGTGTCGAAAAAACGCGTTCGCATTAAAATCGAAGGTTGTTTCTAATAATCTTATATTCGTACTGAATTGGTTGTTTTATCTACTAATACTATTTTAATATTCTTTGTATCCATCATATGAAAAAAACAATGACCTTGTCTGGTGTTTGAACTGTGCTTTTTTATATGTATAAATATAACAAATTCATGTGTATATGTGTTTATATGAGTCATTTAGCAGTAACATATGGTGCTCATTAACATATTAACAACTTGAACAACGAGGTCGTTCAATACAATAATAAGAAATCTATTTAAGGAATTTTAATGAATATTTTATTAATTTACATACATGACGTAATGGACGTTAAACTTGAAATTTAAAATTTTGTCAATGAACTGGTATAAAGAAAGGTTACAACTGTTTAAAGTTGTATTGCATGTATTGAATATTACTTAAAATATATAATAAGTAAATGATAATTTCTTTTTACATTTTAAGCAATAGGTGCAAATTTCATATATTTTTTTATTTTTAAGCTACATAAAACTTTCCCAGATATGTTTAGAGATTTATTCATATCTGAGTTACACTACTACTACTAATGTATTTAATCTTGTTCATAACCACCACTGCATAATTATAAGTTACTGATTGTGATCAATAAAGTGTATTGATCATTTAGTCCACATTGATATCCAAGCTTCAGAAGTTTTGAATCTTCTTGGGGGCTATGGCTCTAACACTACAAAGATGATTACATAGGTATTTCAATTGAATTAATATTGATGTAAATATTATAAGTTACTTCATGATAAATACAGAGAGGAAGACAAATTATGTAAAACATTTACTTATTTCTTTTTCGTTGGTGTTTAAGAAAAATATTCAAGGTTTGTTTTCTCTTTTTAAACAATCTATTACTTAAAATGATATGTTTTTCGCTGCGCTTTTTAAAGTAAGTTGCGAAAAATTGCGGAAATTTTATGACTATATTTGTCTATTATAATTAATTAATAATAATTGATTAAGATTTTAAATAAAAAGACTCGTAATAATAATATATTTATATTATCAGATGTCCTTTACTGAGAACCAGTTTTAACTGATTTCCTAATAAGCACACTAATAAAGTTGTTAAATTGAAGAAGCTTTATTTATGAAGGTGTTCCATATTACATCAACAAAGAAAGTAATGCTTATGATCTCAAATTTTGATGAAGCATCATGTATTGGTTTTTTCAATTAAATGGTTTCCAGTTGACTTCTGTATCCTATCGTATTTGCTATCCTGGAAAAGTAGGTTTTACATCCAGTAAGTCGCTTTTCGGAGAATAATTTAAGTAAAGATTGTACAATGATATGTTTTTCTACATTTATCTTGATCGCTATATCAAAATCAACATTAGAATTTTTTATGACTTTTAATTTTTGTAATCGTAATGATCCTTCAATAATCTCTTGGTTGAGAGAAATGGAACCAAGTTATTTCCGGTATAGAGTCAATTCTTCTTCTAGAAACAACTTGAAACTCCTTTTTTAATGTTTCAATTCTTTCATTCGTTCTTATATGCCATAACATTCTTCTTTTCCATTATAGTAACGAAAAAATTATCAAATTTTATTTTTTCTTTAACTTGAATATCATTTATAAAATAGTATTTACTTCTATACTACCCAGCACATTCATCATTGCGAGTGTGTTTGGTACGCATGGATTTCAGCAAGACAGTAGCATTTTTTAAATTAGCATATAACTATGCGCTATCATGTATAAGGTCATCAGATATGATGATACAATCTGATAGTAGTTGCTTGTAGCCTTACAGTAAATCACGATACAATAAATATAACTTTGTAGGTACTGCTTTATTTTTATTTTCTGAATTCATTATCTATTAAAAATATGTTTATGTGGATAATATACCATAATTTGAGGTAATAACTACATTTATTAAGTGAACTACGCAAATAATGATGTTATTTGTAATGTTTTAGGGTGGCATCGTGTATATTATTCGAGTGTTAGTATCCTGAATGTAAAATGGTATTAAAGCCATAACCGCTAGTTACAAATATTCCTCCAAATACTGTATAGTATTCTCTGCAGTAAGTGCTACAATTTTATCTTTGGGGAAATATTCTTTATAACATTGATCTTTTAAATCCTTGTTAAAAGTATCTTCCGCCCAAACTTACTGTTATGGCCATTCATTCCTTAATATTTGTACCAGAATAATTGGTTCAAACAAGAGATTGAGACTTACGTGGCATTTTGACATTTGGGTATCTGTTACAGTTTCTCAAAGTGCAATCATACTTAGAAAATTTGCAGCATATGAATATGTTCAAGATATTGTTGCACGGTAAATGGTATTGACATCAAGCAGGCATTTATAAATGGCGAAATATTTAAATAATGACAGTAAGCACAAAAATTCGTAGAAACCGCAATGATTTTAAAGGATAGCAATAGAAATGCAAATACAAAATAATAAATATGTTGAATTAGAAATTATATATCATTTCTTGACAGCAATTAAATTAAAAAAATTATCGATTCACAAAAGCAAATACAACTTTTATGTAGGAGTATTTTACTATCAACTCAGGACACTTGTAATTAATTGCCGTAATATCTTGATTAATTATCACTAGACACACAACCTAGACGTTCTTCATTAGATATGTCTGCATAATCTTTCATAATTGAGGTAGGGGTTCTTTGTTTTGTCACAAGATAGGTATAAATCCCACTCAAATTTATTAGTAATAATAGAACATTAGGAAAAACGTTTTCTCTGTAATGCCATACTACGAACGAAAATTATGTAAACTGAGAATGCATGAATAAATTGATTGTTAAGTTGTAATAAAGCTTTAACACAATAGTACATTATTCCAAAATCGATTTAGAATGTTATACCATGACATCTAACACAGTATAAATCAAGAACAGTCAACATAAACTCAACGCCATTAGTTACAATCGATTCGAATGCTATTTGAATTCATGTCGCGTAGTCACACCTTCTTAGATTTATCGTCGATTTATCCAATTTACTTTATTAGACGTGCAACTCTAACATTCCTAGATAGTACATAACATTAACCGAGCGCAATGTGATGACAAATCCGAAGAAATATGAATCGACACTATGTCTACTACTCTAGTTAAACGTGCTTTTACTTCCAGGTCTTCGCACTCTTTCGTTGGGCCGTCGCACTACATGCAGCTTGTGTGTATGATATGGACGTGTTTAAGTGTATTTAGAGCTGTACAGACCGAGTATATTATACACAAACAGCTCTATATTATGCGGTTCGGATACTTCCTGTTTGCGACCACATTATTAGGGTAAAAATAGCCTTCCTCCCGATATTCAAAGCAAACCTTAGAAAAATTTCGATTGAACGGGCATACAGCTACTCAAGTTGCAACATGATTCATTATTAACGATAAGGGGTTTAGTTTTTTTTACGTAACACGAAACGGTGTAAATCATTTTAACGTGAACAATGGATCGTCATCTGAGTAGCTGAGGACAAAACCTAAAAAATGCTGTTATTAAAAAGTGATACCATCAAAAGTAAAATGATGCTAATTTGGTGTTGGTCCTACTCTTTTAATAAACATCTTTGAATATATAACTTCTTTTTGTAGACTCATGTAAGATAAAAATTCATCATTATTATTCAAGAAAGACAAAATTATTTTGAATCAGAAACAAGAATTTATAAATTAGTGGGGTTATCCCAAGGAAAGGGATATACTTTAATTATTATAATTTTTTATTTAGTATGGTCAAAACCAGGTCAAAAACAGCAACTGCTCAATATGACTTTCATTTTGTTCTTGCAAAATTACCAACCTATCCTTCAACTTTTTTGCAATATTGCACCAATTTGCTACGTAATATTGTCTTTTCATTCTTGTACCCTTGTTGGTCGTTTTTAAAACACTAAACTTTTTAAATAATCCCACAGTCCGTTGGGTTCAGATAATGTGATCTCTTGCGGGGGTACTCTGTCCTGTATAAAAATGTTTTCAATTCAGTGGTACTTGGTTTGCAGCTATGGAATAACATAATCTCTTAACATTTGCAAGTATCCTTCACCGTTTACAGTTACAGATAGGGCTTCTCCATTCAGCTATAGAACCGCACCAAATGGAAAGTTTCTTGTCATAAAGACCTTCTTGAACGATTCCATGTGGATGTTCAGCAGGCCAGATTCTACACAGTTTTGAGTATTGACTCCACCATTCAGAGTAAAATGTGGTTCATTTGTCCATAAAATACGGGATAACTATTCGGTTTCAATGTTCATTTGAGCTGAAAATCTTACCTAGTAGCTAAATGTGACTCCTTAAATTGCAACCGTTTGGAAATCGCATTTACACTGCTGATTGTTCGTGGATTACCACTGGTTATGTCCTGATTTTCATGGAATTGGACTTCACTTCAACTTTGACATCTAACTATATGTATATACATACAGTGTGTTTCCGGATGGACTGAATAATAGGAAAACAAATTATTTGGACCTTAACGCAAAAATGTCATACTTTATAAACTTTGTTGCTTATCTCAATACCACCAATTCTGTAACAAAACTCTAAATATTCTTTTTATCAAAAAAAAACAAAAAAATAAGCCAAAGAGTTTCTAAATTTTATGTTTGTGGTTTAATCAAATTATGGTCAAGTTACGTCATTTGTCATTCTCATACGTATTTGTGAATCTCCAATAAGACTTACGTGATAGTAGTGCTAATTTTAAAAAGAAAGAGTTTATCTCGTTTAATGTAATAGAATTGGCGATGTTCCTACATATATGGAACTATGCAATTCTAAAAACTTTACTAATAAAACTAATAAACTAATAAAAGCGTTTGATACGATATCCAAAGGTAAACTCATAGATAAACTTGAAAGCTAAGGATTCAAAGGCAAGGAACTACATATAATAAAATCCTATATCTCCAACAGGAAACAAATAACAAAAATAAACAACGTTTTAAGTGAACCAAGTTATGCCGAATACGGACTACCACAAGGAGGAAATGTACCCCCTATTCTATATACACTCTACGTAAACGACTTATTTGAACAACCCTTCCATGGAAAACTGTATGCGTATGCAGACGACACTTGTATACTTTACTCCGGACAACATATCAAAACCATGGTGGAAAAAATAAAAGAAGACATGAAACGACTGGAAGAGTGGTGTTTTAATAACCTTCTTACCATCAACGAAACAAAAACGGCATACATGGTATACAACCCTACGAGAGAGAAGCAAGAAATAAAAATTGAACTGAAAGAACAAAAATTAAAAGAGATCAAAGAAACAATCTATCTGGGACTGCACCTACAAAATACAATGAAATGGGACAAACATATACAACACATAATCAAACAAAACACCAAAACAATCGCAGCGTTATACAAAATAAAAAATATAATACCATGTGCTTATAAAAAACCAATTTACGATGCACTTTTTACTGCAACAAACAGTTATTTAATAAACATATGGGGAAACACAACAGCGAAAAATATATCCAAAATACAACGACAACAAAACAAAATACTAAAAATAGTATACAAAATGCATTACAGAACACCAACAAAACACATCTACAAGAAAACACAAGAACTAAGTATACAGAAATTAATAGAACTACATAACATACTGCTTCTACATAAAATAGAAAATAAGAAAATAAAATTAAAAATAAAACTCCAGACAAACAGACAAATACACGACTACACAACGCGAAGAGTATCACACTTGCGAACCGAAAAATATAAACACCAAAAATATAGCCAAACACTGACCACCAAATCAATACAACAAAATTCCAAAAAATATAAAACAATTACCATACTACATTTTTAAGAACAAAATAAAACATATGCTAAGAAAGGAAAATTAAATTAAATACATACAAAAAAAATACGCCCTATAAATAGGCCCTCCTTACCATTAGCCCGGGATAGCAGCTCTCGAGGTGAAGTAGAGGGATGCAACAGCAACAGATATTAATGTTTCCTATATGATTAATTTAATATGTTGTAATTTATATGTATCTGTTGTTATTAATAATAAAAAAAAAAATCTTTACGTTTGCTTTACGAAATTTGGTAGATAAAATTTGAAAGAACAGGTAGTGTACTACATGACATTAAGAAATGAAAAAGGATGCACGATGACGCAGATGCTGCTACAATATTGGCTCTATGTCCTGTAGAAACAAATCCAAAATTGTCCATACGAAAAAGGTCTATACAGTTAAATCACATATTTAAGAAATTACGAAAATAGAAATTTTGAAATTAAGAATTTGTTTGGAGAGCTAAAAACTGTATAGACGTTGGAGAACACCACGCTGAATAAAACAAAAGGTTTTGTCTTTAGTTCGAGTGTGTTTCTTTAATTTTCTCAGCTGCTAAAAGGAATGTTGAGATATTTTCTTTATTATTTTGTTTGTTATTTTGTTTTGTTTGTTAGTTATTTGGTAATTTTAAGACAAGCAAAAAAATTTATAAAGAATGAAGTTTTTACGTTAAGATTCAAATTAAAAAAATCCTATTAATCAGTCCATACAGGGACACACTGTATATAAATTTCT
Source organism: Popillia japonica (assembly GCA_004785975.1). Classification (NCBI taxonomy): domain Eukaryota; kingdom Metazoa; phylum Arthropoda; class Insecta; order Coleoptera; family Scarabaeidae; genus Popillia; species Popillia japonica. Next base: position 12,345 of record SMLS01068585.1, read on the forward strand.
CACTAAGTATGCGTATTAGATTGTTTTCAGCAATAGCTGATTTCAAAAAGATTTGGCCGGTTAAACTTTTTTTATACTTATTTCTCATGGTCCTTTTTGAATGCTGTATTCTTTATTATTTACAATGTGCTACATTTCTTTAATTCGGATTTAAATTACGACATATTTCGTATTAAGAAACCAACATTGTACGAATATATGGTATATATGTACTTTCTTATTTTATTACGTTTCATACCATCATATTTGGCTATGAATATATAAAAATAAATCATCTAAAGGGGCACAAGAAATTCGACTTGTTACTTTCGTATTCTATATTCTAACCGTGCACATCCTATTACAAGATTGGTCCCCGTTCAAAATTCAAGTCATGGCGGATTATCGCCGTGTCTGAGCAGGTCTCGACGCCTCTAACACTGATTAATGGATTCGGGGCCTCTGAAATGTGTGTCAGTGAAATGTTCTAATGTCCTACACTGGTGTAAGCTCTCTTTTCCTCGTGAGAATAATGCGGGCATCGCGTAATGTATACTAAAAAGGACGAGAGAAAAAACGTTGCATAATATAAAATATCTTAAAGAGATACAGGGGCGTTCGTTTTGAACATTCACGAAACCTGGTGGTTTTAATCGTAAAACTGCAGTCATGGAATATAATAGATAATAAATAACAAATTATTTATGATGTAATATTAAACAACCACCGTTTAACTACGTCGTGATTTATAGCGATAAATATAATTTCTTTACATAATTGTATTTACTGATTCAGTTGTTCAGTAGGATACGAGGTTGCTTTAAATATACAGCCCACATTTTGTCTGCATATGATTTCCTACGCACTGTCACTTAAATATTATACACGTGCTTAATATAGTAGGTCGTATAAAGTTGATTTATTTATTGATTGAACACAACGTAATGAAAGTTTTATTATACATATAAGCTTGCACCGCAAATGTAGATTGTTATATTTTTCGTACAGTTCCTCCTTCTGATTTTAACAAAAAATAAATACTGTTCTAATTAATCGTTTTGATTTATTACTCGATCTTAGATTGCATGTAAGATACTGACAATGTACTTGGAACAAGGAAAGAATTTTTTTAACGGATATCCACTAACAATAAGTATAGGTTTATATTTTTCAATCCCAGATATTTTCTCTACTTTGACGTCAACTACAAGACAATGAAATTTAAAATTGATTTACGCAGAAGCCAAATAGATTAGGTTTTCGTAATACTACTTCTTTAGTGGGACAAACCGACATTTAATTTAGGTCAAATATTTATAAATTTAAAAAAGAAAAGATGAATTTAAGCAAAGTTAGGTCAATATTAGATAAAAATAGGTATTCAAAAGAATTTTATAAAAAATAAAAATGAATAAATAAAATTTACAACTTATACTAAATCAAATAGTAAGATATATACATATGTCAGACCATTCCGTATATTACCGACTTAAGAGGGAAAATTAAATACGTTGGAAGATCAAATATAAACATTTGCCACAACAGAGAAAGTTAATTGATGTGATGACAAAAGAAAAAGATATTCAAAGTATAATTGTCTTTAAATTAGACTGCAATTACTGTAATCAATATTATATATTAGAAACAATATTTCAAAAAATTCCTCCTGTCACCAATACATAGCATGACATAACCGCGGAAACTATTTTGTTTAAGCACTCTAAAGAAAGACGACATAACTTTAATTTTTAAAATATAAAGAAAATACTTACAAAAAAAATTAATTTTCTAAAATGATAGGTATATCACAAAACAGAAAAAAACGCGATCAAATTTAGAACGGATATTGAAAATTTAAGATCATTGGCAATCATTTGAATTACATTTATATTTTAAAATATTTTATTTTGTTCATAAAAATATAATCCAACAAATTAAATGTCAATCTCTTCAACCGAAGAAGTATTATTACGAAAATCTAACTTATTTCGATTTTGACAAAAATGGAAAAAATATCTGGAATTAAAGGAGAAGTGTTTATACGCCATAAAATAATATATATTAATAATTGCTATTGTTTCTCTATTTCAAAACTGTCTACCAGTGTTCTGAAATTTGTAAAGCAAATATTCCACATGGATGTGTATTTTAAAGTCAGAGATGTCATGTAAACAAGATAAATATACTTGCCTCATTACGCCAATATTATTAATACATACATATATCGATAAATATTCATTTGTTCTAGTTTGCTTTTGTTGTTTTGTGCATATTCACAATGATAAGTTATTTCTAGTATAGTATGGCTGTAACTATGTTATTACATGCAATTTCATGACGCTTTATAACTTTTATAGGTATTTAAATAGAATTGTTGGAAGAATAACAAACGAAGCTGAAATTAAACGCAGAAGAAAGTAATTATTACACAGGTAATAAAGTTTTAGGTTTATGTATTTGCTCGCTTTGGGTATGTTTCCTATTATACGCCCACACTGACATATAGACAACCTTGTTAACGTAATCGTGTGTCATTATCCAATGGTAATTAATGTGTCAATTGCAAAGTTGATATATATATTTTTAAATTTTGTAAAAATTTCTTTACTATAGTTTAAATCATTATAATGTATTCAACTGTAGAATCTGTATATAATTAATGTCGATGTAGTTTGACAGCTGTCAAAAACATTGAAATGCGTGTGCGTCTTGTCTTTTTCACAACGTAAACCACAACTGTTTCTACAATTTTAAAGTTAGACTACACAACAAAAAAGCTAACAACCTAATACAAATTCAGAGGAAACTTCAATCACACTATAGGTACCGTAAATTTGGTTGATATAGAAGGCTTTCACGGTCCGAGTCTTTATTGCGACGGCTTCTGAGTTTTGACTGCGTCTTAATAATGTCAATATACACAAACGTGCAATAGATCACGGAAAAATGTGTCTCTCGAATTTACATAAAACTTTGGGGGTTTATGGTAGGATCTACTGTAAGACCAACAGTAATTATTTTATGTTGCCTCTGTTCTTACTATTACGCTTTTATTTATTATTAATACTTCCTTGAAGATATATAACTAACCTTCTCACGAAGAATATCAAAAGTATGTAGGTATACAGCTTAAATAAAAGGAGTTTATAAAGATGAAGCTACCTACATTTATATTTCTTGAATAGGTAGTAAAATCAGGTATGTATCAATGGCAGTTTTGGAATTTCCCATAATAAAATATAATAGAAGTCAATACATTTTAAAAGTGGGAATTTTGTTATATTTACAATCACTAAATAATTAAATCCGATTTTTACATCTAAAAATTTGCATTTACGAACTGAATTGAATTTCTGTGGGAAATAAAATCATTATTAAATTAGTCGCTTTATTTATGTAACTACCTACACTTAGTACTTACATTATTTAGACTTTAGTTCTAGATAAATTATATCTATCCAGCCGGATATTATCTAAAATATTGTCTCGATTAAATATTATCGCTCCATTTTTCAATTTAGACATGCAGCGGTATATTTTACAGTCAATATAACACCAGAAATCATCTAAAATACAGATTGTGGTCGTTTCTCTGGCATTCAGCTAGTAAATCTCCCGAGTATCAAGATTAAAATTGTTTACTGTTGTGATTCGGTGGTTTTTGGGATAGATTGGATGATATTGAAGTCTAGATGGCGCCTCGATAAAAAAAAAAATACGACAATAACGTGGCTTCAACTGAATACAGGTAAAGTAAGATAGAAAATATCTATCAGCTACAGATACTACATATTATGACATCGTTTTCGTAATAGAGATATTGTATTGATTAAATTGTAGCTATAAGATATCTACAGACTACACATGTGTATTATTAATGTATTGAGACGGCTAGTGATTACAGATGATTTTTGACAGTTTATATTTAGAGTTTGAAGTTTTGCAGTGAAAATATTTTAATTTAAATTTGGATTAATACAAGTTTATGTAAGTACCATGTGGTGTTTACTATTAATGTTAAACTTGCGTCAATGAGTATTTAAAACCTGATTCACTTCATTTATTTATTCTATAGTCGAATAGCTTTTTTCAAACAAGTTTGCCTTGTAAAAATATGTAGAACGAACACAATTAGAGTGTCAACTTAAGGTGGATATATGTATGTATATGCAAGTGAATTTATGTAGTAGTATAAGTACTGCCCACTTTTGTTCGAATAATGAATGATAGAGTTTACATAAAAGCAGTAACAGTTAATATTAGTATCCCAAATATGGATAAATACGCATATTTATCGCACGACATCTTTCAATAGCATGTTTTGATAAATTATTACTTGGAACGGTACTTTTATTATCGTCCTCAAATTCCATTTTAGCTTATCAACTGTTACGTCAGTTTTACAAATGATGTGCATGTAAATGTAGTACATATTTGCATACGAACATCTATGTATAATATGTTATAGATGAATATGTAAGCACTTAATTATGCAATGGATAGAAGTAATAATTAATCTTCACAGCTATAATCGTGTAATAATGTACACATATTGAGTAATACAGGTAATCCTGGTTTAAATGTTTTACTTTGAGTAAGTTTCCGAATTGTGTGTTTATAATTAGGTTCGTTCTCAGTTTCTATACTCTTAAATTAACTGGCAGTATATACGACAATTTTCATCGTGCACTGCAATGGTCGTGTAATTAGCAAAGAGTGTATACTTACTTGAGTGTTTGTAAATCGGTGTAACAAGGCGAAATTCTTGTGCGCAAAGTTTATTGATTGCTAGTGCAGCTTAGTGTATTTTTGACAATAATTTTGATAATCTGACTCGGATGAATCAAAATTATTTCGTTCATCCGCAGATGATACATTTAATGTTGTTCTTAACATAGTCAGTGACATTAGAAGTGTTACACCCAGAAGGAGTAATTTGTACTCAGAGAAGAAACTATCCACTTTGCACCATTCTCCACAAATTTTGGCGCAGTTAGTCAACAAAGTTTGCTTGGAACGAGGTGCCACAAGCAGATGTCGACCATCTCGTGTTGTCGATGCCTAGATAGACGTGTCAGGAGTGCACTCAGCTACGGGGCCGCCAAACACATTATTGATCTTGTTTCCTATTACATGTTAATAAAATTTCTTACAGCACAAAAATGTAAATGAAATTTAAAAGCATCTAATTATTCTAAAAAATACTAAAGGTTTACGATAAGATTTTTGACAAAGAGTTTTACAAGTAAAAAGCTACCTATGTACGTATGAAAAATATATATGGTCCTGTGAGCTTGCTAGCAATATTAATTTCTAATTTAGGTATCTTATACCAAAATTACAACTACTGTGTAATTTTTCTATAAATTATTCGTGAAAATATGTTGAATATGAATCCCTTGCCAATTCTCTCGTAGTCTCCACCACTTTCCTTTCAAGAATCAACTCCGAAAACATGATTTAGTTTCCGCAATTTGAACAAATGCCAATATCTGATAGTGGCGTAGTGGGTAGTGATTTATTGTATGGCATGACACGTTTCCTTATATTTACACTTTGCGTTCACTTCTTATAAAAAATATTGTGGTACTCTCTATTGCTGCACATTTTTAAGGCCCAACTTTTAACGTAGTGAAAATAGTTTTAAATAAATATGACAGATGTCGTGTTTTGGAATTGATTTGTTCTTGTTCAACATTTTAGAAACTACTTAATTGCTAAGTTATATCTATTGATAAAGCTGCAGGTATGGTTCTGCTTCATTCTCATCATACGGATAAATTTCGTCTTGACGGCCACATGACACATTGCAGTTTATTTATTTTCAACCAAGTTTTTTTTATCTTCATCAGTAAATCTTCTTCAGCATTAAACAATTTCCATCACATTACGTGCTTACAAAATTACTACTATTTAGAAAGAAAAATTGGGCATTGTCAAATATGTATGTATATCTGTTCACTCATGAATAAATCTACAATAAAATATCTCTGAATTTTTCAACACAATCCTTAGAATTAACGCTTTTTTGTAATGTCTATTGTACACATTTTACGCTTTGAAATTATGGTATTGCTCGAATGAATTTACATTTTTTTTTATCAGAATGCTTTGATATAGTATCACCAGTGACATAATTTATGTCGGTAACTCTATTCAACGACAGTTAAAATATAAACGACGGCAGATTCTATTTTATTCAATCGCGCCAGCACAAATTGATACCATTACATAAAACACCTGGTACTTGTAAGTAATTAATTAATCTAAAATGAATTACATGGATTGCTGTTAAACAGGTTTGGTTTAGTGTTTAAAATTCGATTTCCTAATCCATTATTTTCAGTGATTCAGATAAATAACTCATTCTACAGTCAAACTTTATTATTTATTTTACAACTTCTTAATCGGTTGCATAAAAGCACTCCAATTCATACTACACACATTGAGCGCTATAATCTGTTTTAAGCTTGAATATCATTTTCGTCATTAGTGTACGTCAACGTCTGAATAACCATTTTTCTTTGTCTTCCAACTTAACCGAATCCTTCCGAATGGATTTCCTATACTAAGATAGACATTGAAAAACGATCTTCCAGCACCAATTCGCGTATACTTACACGTATAACTTTCACTGGCCGGCTTCATCAATAATCCGTGAATTATTAACGACCGTACGGCCATGCAGAATGTGACCGCTGTAAAGAGATGCAACGTCGAAGAAATTAATGAGGCTCGCATGATCGCTAGCTAGCGGCCCAGTAGAACTAAAACAGCGCGGGTACGGCTTGGTACAAACAAATAAACGCGGCGAAGGAGAGGTCGATGGATATAATCGAGCGAAATTGATGGTAGACCGGGTGAACATCAAGGAAGAGAAAGAAGTACACAACGCGGACCGCCAAGACGATAACGTTAGGTCTCGCGCGAGGACTTCTTGTTTTTCGTTGTTTAATAGTCGCATAGTTTATTTGGTTTTACTCGTTTTTGTCTCCGAGCTAGATTTTTTCTTATTGTTTATTGTTTTATGTTGATCGGGTATTGTGGTATCGCGATGTAATAATGCGAAAGTAATAAAGACGTGCTTTATTATTGAAAATAATGTAATGGAATATTGTTTTGATTGAGGAAGCCTTGGTAATTTATTTGGCGATAATCTGTTGTACACTACTAGGCGAACGTTTAGCATATATTTCTAAAGCTAACAATTAAGAATCAATAGTGTTCTTTTGTTTCTTTATTCACTTACATAAGGAAGTGGCTATATTAACAGCAATAATAATCAAATACATTCACCTCCTCGGTTTCTAGTTCTCTCTTTTTTCAGAAAAATAATATCCAACGTATTTCAGTAGGTACCATTTTAGAGGAACGTAGCTGCGTAAACCCAATTCAGATCAAACAAAAAAAATATTTCATGAAATTCTATCTCGTATCGCAATAAACGAGACTTTCATCATTATACCATCACATGATGCAATAAAACGGCTTTGGCTCCATTGTTTTTACCTGGGTGAACAAGAACCGCCATTCTTCGCCTTATTTGGCGGAACAGGCTGGTCCGCTAGTAGTGTTAGCTGATACTGACATGTATGAGGCAGGTCTTCGAACTGTATATACGTTTTGTACTAAAACCGGCGTAGCGAAACGCATTTGAGAATTGAATAATTCATAATATCTCTCTCAATCGTCGCATGGATATCGCGTTGTCCTCCTCACAATTGTTTCGATTTTATTGGGTGATATACATAAAAAGGATTTTACATATTTAGCCAGTTGTATATTGCCTGGCAAAGTAGACACCATTGTAGCAACAAATACATTCTAATATTTAAAATAAGTGAACGTAACGATCTGCTATCGTCCTAAACGGTTTATTAACGTTAAACGCAAGTACCTAATACCGCAAAATTTTTGCCGGCGTTAAAGCTAACAGTACTTACATAGCTTTACATCACCACTGTACATGTAAGGATTAGATCGTATCTGATGGATATTATCATATGACCGAATTGGAAAGAAGTGAAACGCCTGTCGGCTGTGTGGCTTTTCCGCAAACCACCATAATAAAGATAATACCAACATGCTTTTGCACACACGCTTACTTCGATCAACGTTTACACTTTCTAAAAACCGACATGTACTTAAAGCGTTATAAGCCTATAAAGGATCTGTGTGTATAGACAGTAATGAAGTGCTGCTTACAAGCTTTCGGGTATTATGAAAGAGCACATCCTATATACAGTTGTGTTCAAAAAGAAATTGCAGAAATTCTTTTTTGAGATTGGTTCATATGTTTGTTTAAGATCTTTAATCTTTAACGATGGGATCGATCTTTTATCATAAATTCCACAAAATTGATTCGATTGCAGTCTATTGAGAAAGAATAGTCCAAGATTAAACATCGTTTGAATATCCCAGAAAAACCAATAGAAAAGGGTTGGTTTACGTAAAGTTTGTCATTCAAAGAGCTACAGCATAGTAGCATGAATAAAATTATAATAATAAAAACGATTGTTTTGTAAAAATGTATTTCAAGAATTTCTGCAGAAAAAGGTCAGAAGCAGCTTGATCTTGATTCTAGCTGGCAGCTGTGGTACGAGTAAGTAATACCATTCTTATGGACTGTTTGCATATCATCAATGTTTACTTCGAAAAACCATGATTCAAGAATTTCTAAGCCAGTACTAGCTACTCTGCCAACGATTCAATATCGCTAATTTTGGACAATCATGCAAATCACGTGAGCTTTCAAGTAGCTCAGCTGGAGAAAGATAGGTAAGCAAGGGAGAACGTTGCCTTGTTGTTGACTAAAACGCAAAGGGAGATAGTAGACAGAGAGTTTGGTTTAGACGCACTCAGTCTGACAAATGGACCCAAAAGAAGTATAGAGACTTTACTAATGTAAACCACTTTTATAAATACACGTTTATGACCATAATAAACCCTTTGTAATATAATATTCCTTAAGGTAAAACCACCTGCTTAGCGAAGACCACTTTAGGATCTCTTTCTTCTCTAATCTAAACTTCCTGAATTTATTGAAGAAACAAGAAGTGTTGATTCTATCTACTGTTCTAATGAAACAATACTCCAAATGATTTTGTTGATTTTGATAGATGTTAATGTTATAGATCCTGCAAGAGGAGGATAATAAATCGAGGTAATAAAGTCATAAATGAGAGCATCAAAGTCACAGTTTCGATATGCTGATAAATAGATCTCATTCTTCATTCATTATAAACCGTTGATGTGAAGATAGGACTGGTTTGGAGGTAGAGTAAAATATTAGAAATTGCAGGTTCTTCTTCAGTTTCATTTTAAATATAGTACAAATTGACTGAAAAGAGAAAAATACTACAGAATCCATTTCTTTTTGTGATATTTATGGTTTCTTCGTTATAAAACAATGCCTAGTAGTATGCTAAAATTCACAATTACAGTGGTTCTCGAGAAGCTGCTTCTGAAATAAGGCCTTCAGAATTATTCACTCTAATTGCGTGATAACCAGTCGGAAAATCACTTAGTTTTATAAATGTTGCAATATTTCAAAAAGATAAACGTTTGCTAAAATCCTTGATTTGTTCTTTCAGTCTAAAGCTGACTTCTTAAGTAACTATGAACAATATATACATGTAACATGCATATGTGATTTTAAACGGGAAGCTTGTCTGCACAGCATACCTCAGTATAATTGGCTTTGCATGTCTAACAGTCGTAGAACATACAGCAGAAAATGAAGTCAATGTTTTCAATAAACCATATATTAGATATCGTATACATTTATAAAGATCCAACTGTCTCGTATCTCAGTTTCAGTCTTATATTTTAAATCTAGATATTTCCAATTATCCTTTATATATGAGCACTGGTAGCAATTATAAGATCCTTACTATATACAGTAGTAACCACAGATTTTTTCTGTCTGCTATTGGAAAACTAACCCGGTAATTTGGAATTTTATTATTAATTAACTTACTGCAGCTTTAAGTGCTAGTGGTAATGATGCCGCATTTAAAATTTAAAACTTATCAATATTTAATGAATGAGCGATAAGTAAACCGCGAATTTTATATATCTTCCTTATAGATAAGTTCTGCGTAAAGTCATCTGACTGCGATCTTTGAAACGCGTCCGTTGAACTTAACATTCGAACAATTTCTATATTTACGTTAACTGTGAAGTCTTTAACGACGCTTAAATATAGAAACACAGTTTTAATTGCTGTCGGCCGTCCATGCTTAGTTAGCTTTATTGCACATAGTCTTAAAAACGACAATTAAATACGATTTGGTATTTGTAAAATATCTGAAATACAACTTAAAATTATTATTATTACTCAGAACTTTTTTTGTACATCAAAACAGAAGAGTCTGGGAAGATTTCATTAACCGGAGTAAAATTTTGTGAAATTACAAGAATTCCGAGAAAGTAATATGGAACAAAAAATATAATTTTAGGTTGTATATCTCTTTTTCGAAGCCGCATGTTTTTTGTATTCAACATAAACACTTTACAACTTTATACCATATAAAGAATGAGCTATTTGTAAAACTTATCTGGGAAGTAGAACGGTGTAACTTTCTCAGTATATTCACCGAGAAGTTATTATTATTTATTTAACGTTTAAGGATGTAATTGACACCATATGCTTTTGTACATCTGAAGGAATACAACAGCAGTACATCGACTTTGAATTTATGTAATTTCACTTTGGATGGATGTGTATGTAAGTAGGTACCTTAGGCACAAATGATAAAGGAAATACATTTCACTCTATTTGTTTAGTTAATTAAATGCTCTTGGTTGTTAAAACAATACATTATGTATTTTATGTAATAAAAACATGAATACGAAGAAAAGACATTTCTAGGGAACAGATTTTTTTATACTATGGCGTCATAACACCTAATAAAGATATTATTAACGAATGAGTAGTAATAGCGGCTGCAGATAGCTACCTAGAAGGAACACTCGTTTGGAAAATGTCGGCTAGCCAATGAACATTCCGCAATAGTTGCTGCTACGATTGAGACCAACGGTATTTGGAGTAGCAGTCAGGAGTAGGTAAGCCGGTTGAAGCAATGAAGCAATTGGGCACGCATAGGATTCTTTGCTAGTTTATTTAGATTTTTTGATGTAAAGGTCCAACATTTTTGTGATCTAAATTAGAACATCCCGATTTAGTTTTAGAACACAAGCAAAAAGTAGTGGAACCATTTGCACATTCCTTTATGCAATAAATTTTGGTGTTTTTCTTATTGTTTCTTGGTGCTGTAGCATATTTAATGAGTCATTATTATTTAATAAATTTCAAGAATCATTTAAGAAATTTACGCATAGATAAAAGAAATGTTGAAAATAATATCTGACTTAATAAATGGTTATGAAGTAATCATGGCTATTTAGTACATATGTATGTATCATATGTCTATAACCATTTGTCTTAGTCTTTTTTGTTTGAGATTAATTTTTCTTGCAATCGTCTCTATGATACAATTTTTGTTCTATTGACAATATCATACTTTAAGTATGAGTTTTGTATTTTATTCATTAAACATCTATTTCGGTGATGCTTGCAGTTCTTTGCATTTTCCAAGAGTCCTCCAGAAGAGTATTTTAATGTCAGAAAGGGCAAAAATCTAAACTCTTTTACTTCTGCTGATCACAGTTACTCTGATTAACATCTCTATCAAAATAGGCGTGAGAACTCATTGGTTTGTTTCTTCTTTTTCCTTTCCACACGTGATAGGTTGTTCTACTACTATCCCTCTCTAGATGTAGATGTGTAGCATTCTTTCCATCGGTTTGATGGTCTGTTTATTTTATTCTTCGGTTTATTATCCATTTTTGTACTACTTCAGAATATGAGCAGCAAAAAATTGGGGAATTAATGCCATTAAATCTTAGCCTTAATTCTACCTAATTTTAGTATATTTTTCATTCAACCCCCTCTCCATAAAAAATGTCGATAGCTGTAACAGGTGCAACACAAATTTAGATTGGACACAACTGAAAATTAAAGAAAAAATTAAAAGTTGCTGATAATTTGATGGTTGTGTACCCACTCTAAATCTTAATCTCAGTAAAAGTAGAAAACCCTGTTCAACTCATTTTGAGTACTACCAAATAACACAGTTTCGTCCAGTTCGGTATTTGTGACTAGAGAATAGTGAAGTCAATTAAATCGAAGAATAATGTTGCGATATAATTATTTGCCAACAGCGAATAATAACTCCATTGGAGTATCAATCTATGTAGATAGACGTCGCCGTCGTCTCAAGTGAACGTCACCAGTAGCACTTAAACACTCGATCATAAGTTCTGTTATTAAACTATTTTTGTCATAAAATTTCAAAAGGAAGCTTTGGGATATGTGGTGGATCTATCTAACTCTCCAACTTCTTATTATTTATCTCATATATGGTATGCTGGTGGTGTCTTGTGTAACAATGGTTTTTGCGTCCATAATAAACCGTTTAATTGAATTATCTTTGGTATAAAGTATTTCTGGTTTAAATGAAACTCTGCCAGCATTTATGCGGAATCTTGTAATCATGAAGCTTGGCTTCTTTAGCACTATAAAATATCCAATCACTCACATGCTAGAAATACCAATTGACTATTTCTATTTTGCTCGTCGTATTTTTAACACCGTTCAAGAGATAGCTGATTTCAATAACTTCTTTTGTAGTACGACTAAGTAAGCAAATAAGAAAAATTAGATCATTGCAGTCTTGGTTGATATCATAGAAAGAAATAACCGACAATTGCTGTGCGTAAAAGACTCTGCAAATTGGATTTATTGTTGACATATGTATATATCACTCATTTCTTCTCGACAATAAAGAACTTCTTGATAATCTCAAAACTGGATACCAGAAGAGAATTGGAACACAAATGCCTGAAATGCACTTATATATTCATGATCAACAAATACTGTCATCAACGCGACCGAAACTTTTGTGATGTTCTATTTTATTTCCACGGAAAAAGTAGTAGAGGTTGTCCTAAAACTTGAAGCTTTTGCTCAAGGTGGGTAAAGATTAGATGTCAAAAGCCAATGCATTTACAGGATTTTCCTTCAACATTATACAAGATCGTGTTAAAAAATATTTACATATAATAGTCTACTAAGAATGTACTAACCATTGTAATTTATCTGAAATGTCTAGAAAAAAATTGATATACTAAGCATCGGCATTCTGATATTTATTTAACTGTTCCAAACTTACTGTTAATACATACGTTTCCATATTTCGACATTCAGGAAGAAATAAAGCTCTGCAACGCAGCATAATAAATCGTTCTACTGGTTTCACATCCCATCAGTCAGAGTTACCGTATTTAGTATTTCCTATTTCGTACCGAACTGGTACGTCAAAGGACAATAACCCTGCGATTTTAACGATGTTCGGAACAATTCTTTCTAAGAAGAAGGTGGAGTATGTACGACAGTCGTCTTTGTATGGTATTACGACCTCATCTTCATCTGTATCTAAAACGCCTGGCTGTACTTTCCTTTTAGGGAAAATATTGTAGAGAGTCTTGGTAGTTAGATGTTACCTTGGTAACTGGAAAGGTTTTTCCTGCACTTTCTAAACGTTTAATGATTTGTGTAACACGAAAATATAACACCAATCTGAAATCTATCTTTTACAAAGGAATCATTTTTTGCTGTTATTGACTATACAGGTGTTTTTTTTTTCGTTCGAACAGTTATTGCTAAACTATGCTGGTTGATTTTAATGAGTTACAATTGCTTTCTCTGGATGTGAATGCCTTTTTAGATTAACTTTCCGATAAGCACCTATCATTATGTACAAAAAAACGCAAGAATTAATAGCTTAGTAATGATTGTAATACGTTCTCTCTCACATAGGTATACCGTGTTACTCCATAGATCAATATACAATAACTTGATATACTCTTGTAAATACTCTTTTTTTGTTCATGGTCTTTCTCTTGGTTGTTGTATTCGTTCCTCACTATAGATGGTACAAGCAGATACAAGACGCGTATGTTGTCTCGCGATAGGATCTAGCCTTCTGAGGTTATATGCTAGATACATACTCGCAACTCTTAAGAGTTACTATTACATAAAAGGCGCATATATACACCTCAATCAACATCATATAATGATACAACACAATGAAACTGTCTGTCGTTAGCAACTGTCCATTTCGACGTCTTGATGTATGTGTGTGGTCTTTCCGCTAGAGGTCTAATCCATCAAGCATGTCTTCAGGTTTAAAATGTGTGACATATTAGATTTTCTCATATGCCGCAATCTAGATTTACATACAATATATTAATACAATATATTGTATACAATATTGCGTTGCGGCTCTGCAGATGGTAAAGTCCTAAAACCGCTAAAGTTGTTGTTTCTGTTTTATCAATGCGTGTCATTAGAAAGCCATAAGACAAAGATATCTTCTTATAATGGATGAGCGGTTAAAAGTTTTAAACAAGCAAATGATACCCATAGAAAAATTTGTATGGTATCTAAGACTACATTAGTTTACTGTAAGATTTTCACCAAATGCAATATAAGTACATATTTCCATCTTTTAGATCAGGGGTCTAAAAAAACTACGGCCCGAGGGCCAAATCTGGCCCGCCAGTACCATCAATCCGGCCCGCGAGAGCTTAAGACTAGTGTCATCAATCTAGCCCGCGACAACCAATGACTTATTGTTGTTACTATTGCTGTGATAAGTTGAAGAGGAAAACACAGAATGATAATTATTCAGTTTTATTTATTTGTAAGGTAAAACTTCACGACAGAAATGATGACGCAGAAAACTTACCCTAAGTATCTAAGCTTAAGCATATTAATAACTAAAAAATAATTGAGATGAATCCCACTTATCACAGTAAAACAAAAAACAATAATGAGATTTATTTAGTTATGATTTTCCACCGACAATAGTTTGTAGCTGTGGATCAATTTTACATGTATGTACCTATTATTAAAAGAGATTTAGGACGCTCAGCGGTTAATTTACATCTGTAAACATTCTTTGTGTACTTCATCTTGGAAAACGTTTTCTTGCACAAGTAAGTAGTACCAAACACAGAAAACAACCCACGAGCAAATTTATGCAAATTATTAAATGGGACCAGTGGAAGACTCCAACAAAAATAAATTTTGATATTTGTTCTGAATAATATGACTACACTATAAGTCAATAATTTCCGCTTGAAAAAGCTTAATTTTATTCGCCATGACATCAAAGTCCGAGAAACAAGTATCAAAATTTATCTTTAATGTATTCAAAGTTTCGACTGCAAAATTGACGGAAATTCAGTCTCTGTGGTGTGGCTGAATGTTTCACATGTTTTAAAATGTGTGAAATATTTTTTACGTAATTGCGATTGAAGTAGTATTATTTTCTGTCTAAAGCATTTGATATTGGTGTATAAATCAGGGAGAAGCTGATTTTCACCTTCCAATCTCAAATTCAGTTCGTTCATATAACTTTTCAAATCGACATAGAATGCTAACTTCCACAGCCATTCAATATTTTCTAAATCGGCAAAAGGGCGATGCTTCTCAATCAAAAAAATCGATCTCTGCTCGAAGTTCGAAAAAACGCTTAAGGACTTTCCGCAACTATGCCAGCGTACGGCAGTATGATATGGTGAGTCATATGCTCCAATTTCTTCAATAAACTCACGGAATTGTCGGTAATTCAGCCCAGTGGATCTGATGAAGTTAACAATTGATATGACTGGTTTTAGAACTTCAGGCATATGCAAACATTTTCCGCAGAAGAACAGAAGATGAATAACACAATGTAAGACTAATGGTTTTGGACCACCATCATTTTCTACAGCCTTTGACACAAGCGCAACCACTCCTTCATTTTTACCACGCATATTTTTGCCTCCATCAGTTGTAATAGATTTCAAGTTTTTCCATCGAAGGTTCTATTTATTAATGACTTTTTAACTGCTTTAAAGATATCTGCCCTAGTTATGAATACTATCAATATCACGAAGTTTTTCGTACACTTCATAGCTTTTATCCAATCCGCGAATAAAAATCAACACCTGAGTAGTATCTGACACATCCGTTGATTTATCCAAGGCTAGAGGAAACTACTAAGATGTCCATTATTTTCAGGCAGTTGAGATGATATATTTATGTATTTTCTGCGATGTCTTGCACCCTTCGAGCCACGATGTTTGCTGACAAACTGACACTTTTAGATAAATTTACCTTTTCCGGGCATATTTCTTCGGCTATTGCAATCAAGCATCCTTTCATCATATCATCCGCCGGCTAATAGTTTTCCACGTTTTCCGATTTCAAGAGCCACACGAAAGCTGGCGCGAGTTGCAGACGCTTGTTCAGTATTCGCTTTGGTAAACAAAAATTGCTGCGATTTCAGTCCACGCTTCAAAGCTTCAAATTTTTCCGTCCGCAAACTTCCTAAACATTTCGAGTAATTTTGAAGATGTTTCGATTCATAGTGTCGTTTAATGTTATATTCTTTGAGAACAGCTATGGTTTAATTACAAATTAAACATAGCGCCTTATTACTGGACTCAATCACAAAATACTGAATGTTCCATTTATCTTTGAACGTTCTGCATTCACTGTCTATTTTTAGCTTCTTTTCCATAGTAATAAATCACACATAAAAACAATAAGTCAAATCAAAATACTGAAAATACTGTTATGCACGGGTATTACTTTATTTCACAATAGACAGCTTCGCTTCCTTCGCCTTTCCTACGCAGACTGACTCGCGGTTGCGCCGCTAGTCTTTTTATATGCAATTATGTACTGCCATCTTGAAGGGATCGGAATACACTAACCAGAACTAGAACTTTCTTGAACCAACACGGTAATTCCCAAATATTTGATTACAATTAACACCACCTGTTAGCGGGTAGCTGGATATATGTACATAGGCGGAAGAGTCTCATTAAATAATGTACATAGATCAAAGATTCTTATTGAGCTATAGAAGACCACAGAAGAAAGAAAATTCGACTTACAATATGCAGCAAAATTAGACTTTCGTGTATGTACATATATACGTCATTTTTTCAGAATATAGAAATCAAGAATTTGTTTCCAGGAATTCTTCCCATTGCTAATGCTATGCTAACATTAATAATTTTTGTCATTATTTGAATTTGATCTTAATTCTCAATAAAATTCATAGTTCAATGACTACTAGTATGACGTGATAAAGTGTTGCCAATTCTAAAAAGTCACCTTACGAAATCGTTAAACAAGAGGTCATTCCACTTCAATCTATCCTACAGCCATACGCACCTGTCAAAATCAGTGAAATATAAAGGGACATGTATATACATATTGAACCTTTAACGGTCGAAAGCTCATATCGGGTTTCACACTTCCAGTATGAAATTCGATAAGTGCGTACCTTGCCTTACCGCCCGAAAGAATTTGCGATTTCGTCTATCTACGAAAATGAATTCTCTCACGACCCGATTCAGTCACAGTCAAATGTACAATGTGTATAACTAACAAATTTATATACAATATGAATGCACATGTGTACATACGTATACGAATATCGTATATATATGTATCCATATGTGGGATCATGTTTTATTTTTGTTTCCTGCACGGATTGGTTCTTGTTTTCGTGTCATCGTTCTTTTATTTCCTCATTTCGTATGTAGCGATTTCTGCTTTTTTCTTTGTTTTGTTATTTTCCTTTTCTGCATATATTACACTTTTACGTTTGGGTTATTTTTCATCAGTTGTTTTTTTCTGCATCAGATAAGTTGCGCAAGATCGCATATATAGACGGAAATATTTGCATATGATGACACCGGTTTGAATCGTCGTTGTTTTTGTTGCTTGTATGTTTCCGCGAAGAGCTGGTCATTTCATTGTAGGACATTGACGCTTGACATAATAGGTTTAATTTTATTCGCGTCTATAATTTTTGAACATTTTTTTTTTCTATTAACATTATTTACAATTAAATTACTGTTTAAGTTTCGTTGAGAATCAAAATTTGAAGTTGTCTAACAGCAATAGACAATTTACAAGTTATCCAAGAAGACTTCCTATGTATGTAGTTGTTCAAAAAACAAAGATACTATCAACCTTTACCACAAAGCCTCCAAAATGAATAGATAAAATAAATATAAAGTTTTTGTTGACAAAAAATAAAAAAATAATGAGCATCTCCAGGTAGAAACCAAGGGAAATGCTTTGTAGTTGAAATTAGACGACTTGCGTAAATTCCAAACCAACAAACTTGTAGAGTAGAAATTTGCATTTGTGGTAGAACGAAGTCGAAAAAAATGTGAAAAATTAAACAACTTGGCAAGATACTGCGAAAGCACAACATATAACTAGCAACCTCGCCTTCCTACCATTTGAAATATTTCTTCGAGATTTTTGGTTATTCTAAATATTGTTTCAAAGTTTTATAAAATAATAAAAGAGCAATTGTTGCTATCTCTCTTTCCCAGCTTACTTTCGTTTTGTGGGAGTTTAGTATACTTTACTTAATACATCGACAGTAGCAATTTTCTACGACACTTGTCTAAAAGTAGCTCTAACTTTTTCGAAACTTCCGCGAATTATTCCGCGTTTTGCTAGTGTTTCCCCCATCTCCTCGTTTGTAACATTGACATTTTCACGATTTAGCTCTTTTGAACATTGTTATAAATATTTTAGCCTTCTACCACAAACAGTTCAACAACTAATTGAGAAAAAACGAAACATATACAGGGTGCTCGGATACTTGTCTTACAAAATTGAAATACTAGTTGTATATAACATAGGAAACAGAAGAAAACCAAAAAAAATAATAAAAAATATTAGCAAATGCATAAAAAAATTATTTAAAAAATCAAAGGTTTTTGGTGGGCGCGTTAAAAGGGAATAGCCGATCTTTATGATATCGTCAGCAGTACGATAGCACTAAAAGAAATCAATATTATTGAGGTAGGTCATTGATGAATTCGACTTTCTGCTGAGCTACACATTAATCCCTATAAACGCACAGCTGTTGATTATTCGATCTCGCTTGCTACTTCAACATCATTAGTCTATCAGTTTGTAGTGGTTAATGCATTGTGCTTCCTTGCCAGTATTTTTATTCGTTTACCGTATAACTACTTAGGTACATTAATTGACAGCTAATAGTTCCTTTAAATTTATTTGTATAAGAATTTATGAGTATTTTCAGTTTATTACTTAATGTCGTGTGACTTTTGTTTAACCTTTGTGAAAATGCCTTATCATTATACAAACAACGAGTTAAGTGATATGGTTCTTACATATGGAGAATGTAGACAAAACGCAAGAGCTGCTCGTCGACGATACGCCAATTTATTTCCTAATCGCCAGTTGCCAGCATCAACCACATTCACAAACGTTGTGCAACGATTGCGAGATACCGGAAGCGTCAAACTTCAGCAAGGACGTGGCGGTGGTAATCAAAGGAATGTAGACGCAGAAGAGGAAATTTTGAATATGGTAGAAGATGATCCATCTGTGAGCACTAGGCAAATTGCACGTACAGTAAATTTAGCGCGGTCTACCGTGTGGTAAATTTTAAGAAAAAATCAACTTCACCTCTTTCATCTTCAGCCTGTGCATAATCTTTCGGAAGACGACTACCCTCATCGAGTGCGTTTTTGTCAGTGGTTAGTCGACCAAAATGCGGACAATCCCAACTTTTTAGGTAAAATTCTATTTACGGACGAAGCAAATTTTTCACGTTAAGGCATATTAAATATTCACAACAGACATGTGTGGGCAATAGACAACCCTCATGCGATATATCGTACTGACCATCAGCGACGATTTTCCATAAATTTGTGGTGCGGTTTAATAAACAATTTCATCATTGGCCCTTTCTTGTTACCGGCTCGTTTGAACGGGGAAAGTTATCTAAACTTTTTGATAAATGAACTGCAACCACTTCTAGAAGATGTGCCATTAGACATTCGCCAACAAATGTAGTTTATGCACGATGGGGCTCCTCCGCACTTTAGACGAGATGTGCGGCATTATCTAGATAACACTTTCGGTGATTTTTGGATTGGTCGTGGAGGACCGGTAGCTTGGCCACCTCGTTCTCCGGACCTAAATCCATTAGATTTATTTTTTTGGGGACATTTGAAAGACTTGGTTTACAACAGAGAAGTAAATAATATCGATGACTCGAGAAATAATATTTACGAATCTATTGCGCGAATTCGTGAACAGGACGTGTTAGCACTAGTGCGTGATTCATTGTTGCGGCGCGCTCATTTATGCATACGTGTCGGCGGTAGCAACTTTGAACATTTACTTTACCAGTCGAGCGATCCTGAAAACAGCAGACCCTCAGGTAGTGTTTCTAAAAAATTTTCTAAAAATTTGTTTTTCATCATTCGTTTTCTTAGCTCGGTTGATGACGATTTTTATTTTTTGTAAGAGAAGTATCCGAGCACCCTGTATGTCTTCTTATACTGAAAATTCAATTTTTGACAGTTGTAGTTATATTGGCCTAACGAAACAAAGTTTTAATCTTCAACTATGAAACAAATGAAATTGCTGCATGGCTAGAATGAACATTTGTAATAAATAAAGTTTTAAATATTGTCCTACATTTTTTTTCTATCCGTTGTTCCAAAGCTTTTCTCTTTTACCACGGATAGTACATAAAATAATTGACCTTATGTTGCCGACACTTTTTTCCACTTCTAGATCAATTATAACACTTTTAATTCGATTAAAGATCAATCTATTTATCAGCAATATAAGATACATAAGTACAGAACGGTCAAAGAAATACATATATGTATTAATAAAATAATTGAGGAATTAGCGTTTCTCATAATCGTATTTTTGCGCCTTCTCCATTATTCTCAATTTGCTCTTTACTATCCCTAAGTTTCAGTGTTCTACACTGCATATTTTACAAAATAGTTTGGACAAATTGACAGGGTAAAGTTTGCGCCGACTTTACCAACATTTTAAAAGTTGTTTGAGGTTGTTCTAATTGTTCCGCAGTTTACTTTAAGATTTCGAAATCACTGAATTGCTCAAAGGACATGAAGAAGAAACGATATTTTTATTAGCCCGGAATTTCTAAACAAATTGAATTTTTTTTTCGGAATTGTGGTTCCAAATTATTGTTTTCCGTAATAATACATATTTCTAAATTTTTTACTTCAACGTTTTTGTAATAATTAAAAGAAAAACAATATTTAGGTGCCCCACATTTTGAAAATAGAATTCATGACAGTTGTACGAGGGCGGGTCAATATGTCCGTGACTTTTTGAATAAAACACAGGTTTTTGGATAAAAAATCATTTTGTTTTTCAACATAGGACTGTATCATATGAAGAGACGCCATCATAAATCCGTTAGCCTGGACGATATGAGATACCTTCAAGCAGAGGCAAGAAAAACCTAAACGAGTTATTGCCAGGATATACACCAAGCATTATTTTTTTGAAGCAAGAAAAAACAGATAATTCTTCGTAATTTTAGATGTGCTTATCTGATTCTATTCATTCAATACACAACCGATCACCCAAGGATTGAAACTTGTGTCGCCTCCAGTAGGGAAGTGTATTAGTTACAGCCATCATGTTTGTAAAATTACTTTAGATGAACATACAAAAGTATTATTGCACATTGATTGGTATTCTTAATTTTATGAACAAAATTCAAATTCTCGGACAACCCTACGATCTCTACTTGACCCACTTACTTTTATGAAAATTATATTATTCGTGCTTCTCACGTATTTCATATCTTATCATGTTGTATTCGATAGCAAATGCCCTTTATGGGAAGAAAAACGATCACCACAGATTCCTACACTATTGTTTTAAATACTAGGACGGGTCAATATGTCCGTGACTTGAAACATGAATGGTTTTTGGATAAAAAATCATTTTATTTTTCAACATAGTCTCCCTTGAGATCTATACGCTTTGTCCAACGTTTCTCCAATTTTTTTATCCGTTCCCAAAAATAAGATTTTTCGAGGTCATCAAAATAGGTATTTATTTGTGAGATGATTTCATCGTTGGAGGCAAATCTCCTTCCGCAGGGCCATTTCTCCAGGTTAGGAAACAAGAAATAGTCACTCGGAGCTAAATCCGGATAATAGAATTCGTAGCCTAATTCATGGATTTTTGGCATGGAAACTGCACATGTGTGAACCCTTGCGTTGTCCTGGCGGAAAAGAACTTTTTCTTGACGAAATGAGATCGTTTTTTTCAAATCTTTATTAAATCGACCCAATAAGTTGTTATAATGTTCGCCATAAATTGTTTTACCCCCACTGTTTTGACTGCTGCTCCCATTTTGCGGAAATCTTTCTCATACCTAAGTGATCATTCAAAATTGAAATCAGTGAACCACGTGATATGCCTATGGCTTCCACAATCTCTCGCACTTTCAATTTCCGATCGGCCAATACCATATCGTGAATTTTTGTAATTGTTTCGGGTGTAAAGACCTCAATTGGGCGTCTAGAACGTTCGGCATCTTCCGTGCTTGTACGGATCCAGAACAATTGACTAAAGAACTAATATGCATGCATAAAGATCAAAACTGTAATACTTATTTTAAAGCATTACTACTATGCTGTTTCAAGTTATTACCGTATCACAATACATTTCACTGTCTTTTCATACGTACAAGCGAAACGACGAGTTAGGTTTCATTATTCTCGCCAGAAAACCCACAAATAGCACGGCTGTAAAGAATTCCTGTATCTTTTATTTCATTCCACTCGATTTCTGCTTGTTTTTCTTTGTCGTTTCCCTATGTATACATACAATATGTATCTCGCTTTTATTATGCGTTCACTTGCTATATTCGATTTAAATACGCGAAGGAAGAAGATAGCACACAAGAAGAGAACAGTTTTCGACAGTATTTTCCACAAATTTATATTTAATAACGTATTTTACGAGATGATGGTATTAAGCTTGGTTTGTCGGAGATTCGAAGTGGGCGTTAACAAATTGCTCGTAGAGACAAATATGAAAGTTATGGTGTAAGAGGAATCTTTTCTCCTGCATAGCGGAGGATTTTCTCACCATATCTTTTTAAAACGTTCGCTTACGAAACTCTTGAAGTTTATGAATGACCCGCATATTGGGTAATCCTCTTACCGTAGCGTTGTATTTTTCGTACAATTTTACAACCTACGCTAAGTCATTATAGATTATGTGGTTTTAATTTGAGATTTTCTATAGTTGAGTAAGCAGAAGTGTTTAATTGGAAATTTATAGTTATATTTTGGAAGCAATTTAGAAGTTAATTAAAAAAATTGCGATCGAAACGCGAAAGCTGTCAAAAACAGAATTTTTAAAGGATTATCTTGTACATATTCGGAAAAAGCTAATTATATGAAATTAGTTTTTTTTATTTAATCATAAATAATTACCGTTGGAACTCTTGAGTCACTAACCAGTA
Organism: Popillia japonica; assembly: GCA_004785975.1. Classification (NCBI taxonomy): domain Eukaryota; kingdom Metazoa; phylum Arthropoda; class Insecta; order Coleoptera; family Scarabaeidae; genus Popillia; species Popillia japonica. Next base: position 35,762 of record SMLS01068585.1, read on the forward strand.
TTGCAGAAAAAATAATTGTTTTTGGAAATGTTTTAAAGAACAAAAAATTGCAGTAACTTTTGATATATTGACGTCAGCGTTGCAAACTTCAATGGCTATTTCTAGGTTCTTTAGGTACTGCCAACTTTTTTTTAATAACTTTTCGAGCTACTGAAGCTAAGCATGCTAATCATAGAAGTTTTCTACTCTAAAACAAATCAAAAAACAAATTTTCAGAATTTTGAATTTCCTGGGCAAGTTCTGGGCAGCACCTCAAGAATTCTAGTGATTCCTTGTGAGCTTTAAAAAGGCACAGATCAATAATTTAATAAAGCGTACCTATAATTTTTTGCTCTTCATTTTCTTATGGATAAAAATACGCAATAAATCCGAAAATAGTGATGTCAGCGTTTGGAACCTCAATAATTATCGGTAGAACCGTTGAGGCGCTGCCCGAAAAAATTCTTTTTAACATTTGTTGCTTGAAGTCATTTTCTTAAGCTATGATACCTGACATAAAGTATTGGTCTATTTCTTTCGAATCTCAATAGGCAAAGTGATACCTAAAACACAGAACTTAAAATTTCGATTTTTTTTATTTTCGACGGAAGAAAAAATGTGATAACTTTCTAAATGCCGAGCTGTACCACAAAAATTCAAAAAAAAATTGAATTTGAATTGAAATTTTGTTTTCTTTATTAAAGTTCTGAGTAGAACCGGGCGAGGTCTACGCATAGTTATTGACCTTTGAAATGCTAAGGTTGATGAGTCGAATGTAATGGCGAATTTTTGTATCTCAGAAAATTAAGAAAAAGGAAAGTAAATTTTGCAATTTTTTCCTGACCAGCCCCCCAAGATGTCCAGCGGTAAGTATTATGATTAATAATGGGCATATCGTTATCTTGAAAGTTGTTACAACTTTTCGTACATCAAAAATTTTAAAAAACAATTTTTGAGAATTTTAATTTTTATGTTGGGCGGTTATAAACATAATAATAATAATAATAATAATAATGCGTTTATTATCCAACAGTAACAAATATTACTTTTTACAGGATAACATCGGTAGAAAAAAAAAAGAAAAATTGAAAAACATAAATGGCGCGTGCAAGAATAGCTGAAAAAAGAAAGTAGAATGCTCAACGAATAGCCAACAAAGACGTAAATTCTTCACCAAAATACATTTAATATCTAATACGTAGTAACTGGGCAAAATGCTAATGAAAAATAAAATAATATACAATACAAAAATGCAGTTAAGAAAAAAAAGAAAATCAAAAGAAAAATTAGTCAGATGATTCTAATCAAACTTTTGCATTAATAATCCCTTGAGCTTAATAGTAGTCGTGTTAAAAATATCTATATCAGAACAAAAAGTATTAACATTACGGCACATTGACTGTATAGGGGAAAACATATAATTACGTGTGTTGACAACTGGTATGTAAAATGTTGCTGGAGTTCTAGAGGCGGTACATGGTACATGGAAATTCAGTTCTCTCATTAAACAGGGATCACTTTAATCACCATGCAGTAACTTACCCAAAAAAAGTATTTGGGCTATTACCCTACGACTTTGGAGAGTATTGAAATGAAACTCTTTACATAGAACATCGAAACAATAACCATGAGCAAGAATGACTCCATGCTCACGATAAAATAATGTTTTTAAAAACTTGCACCGAACACTTTCGATTAAGTCGGTGTACTTTCTATAACAGGGATGCCATACCAGTGAACAATATTCAAGCTTAACTGTAATGAAACAATTATAAAAACTAATAAGCGGCTCAATACTACGAAAATTTCTAGTACTACGGGTTAAAAAGTCCAACAGTTTAAAACATTCTCCGGTAATGGTGTACATATGTTCGTTAAACTTAATTTGGGGTCAAACGTAATTCCGAAATCTTTGACTCTCTGGCATCGATCCAGAGCAATATGGTTAACATTATAATTATATTGAAGAATCAGGGCCCTCCTGGTGAATGACATCGTTTTGCATTTGGCAATATTCATATGAAGGCATAATGAAACAAACGACTAATTAAATTTTTTGCGACTCATTGAATACAGCTAATCGTGTAATATTTCTTTATCATATTACTGACCAAATACATCCACAACTGTTGTTTTTTAAAAGAATTAGACTCTGGTTGTTTTTTCCTATGTTTATTGCACATTTTCCACCCTTTAAGGAAATATTTTTCCAGTTAGGCTCTAACAACTCCTGTGTAACCTAACAGATATGTGCTGCTTGATCCAATTCTGACAAACAAAATCTCAGATAGCCAACCTAAATAAAAGATTAGTACGATTAAGAGCTTGTGATATGACAACACTGATGTTACCTTTTTGAGTCAAACTGCTTTGTCCAATTATTATCATAATCTTGTCAGAACAAATACGTTTGGATCCATTGCTCTTTTGGCGAGGAAAAAATAATTGCGATTATATAAAATATGTATTAATATTCTTATATGTATACAGATTTACATATCTTATATACATAAGGCAAGAATGATTAAATACTCCACTTCAAGCTAATCCGCAGTATTAAAGGCATAAAATTAACTTTGTAAAAGGGCAATAGGAAAGATTTTTATCAACTTAGGTAATTTATAACCAGTCGTCATATTGCGTAAATACGAGCCTACAACTTTCTTACGGCGGATAACATCTTAAGAAGACGCGCAAAGCTCTATAGATGACTGCCTTCTTCCTTTTTGTCATCTAATAAACTTGGCTTTATGTTCCGTAGTTATCGTGCGCTGTAGTTGTAGCCGTTCTGCCTCCCAAACGAGAATCTCTGTCGGGTTTTTAATGAATTTCCGAGAAGAAATTGCCTCGCATCATCTGTGTGTATCTAAACGGTAATTGGAATGTGGTGTAATAGTTAAATAAAACGGTGGCTCTGATAAGAAACGGGGAATAACTTGCGTACGTTTGGTTTAAATAGATCGACATTACAGGTTATGTTATGCATATTTAATGTGCACTTATGTCAGGATTTACTGGAATTAATCGAGATACAAGAACAAATTCTTACGCAATCTGTTTAATCACGAAAATGAAAAGTTAAAATTACTATAATTTGACAGAATATACAGTGACATTTATATTTATGCTAGTACTTATTAAGCGTCATAGTGGCATTAAATTTTCTTAAACAAAGAACCGTTGTGTCGAAAATGAGGATATCAGAATGCGTAGTTTCTGTTTATTCATTCATTCATATGTATGTACACTCATGGAAAGTTTAAATATAACAACGTATTGAAAGTGTCCAATCTTTACTTTCCATGACTGTACATATTTCAATTTTTATTATGAACAGTTTTCTCCCTGAACTTTTCTCTCTTGATGCCGAGTCATGTTTTCAGGTTTGGAAACAGATGATGAGAACGATATCTGGGAAATAGGGAGAATGAGGCATTAATTCAAGTCGCTATTCATGAATTTTGGAATGGAAGACTTGTGGGCAGCTGCGTTATGCTGATGGAAAATCACTTTCTTTTTTGCCAAATGAGACCGTTTTTCTTTTGATTTAGTCGTTCAATTGTTGCAGCAAATTTATTTATTGTTTTCCCCTTTTCTAAGGAGTTGATCAAGGTAATTGTATGAGAACCCCAATATACAGTTGTCATAACCATTCCTGCTGCCAAAACCGTTTTTGCCTTCTTTGGGGCAGATCTTTGTTGTAAATGGTGGACCCAGGTTGTATAGGCAGTTTTGAAACGACACACAAAGTTCTTCGGATTGCGCCAAATACGGCCAAAAGATCGCAAGAAAGACTCAACCACATCAGTTTTCAGCAACCGTGTCATCTAATGCGTCGAGTATTTTTTGATTTGCAATTCTTCAGTCAATATTTTGTGCACTTTATCTTTTAATAAACTACTCACTATGTCTACTATCTCGCGCACTCTTACTAGACGGTTATCCAACACGATACGATGGACTTTTTCTATCATATTCGAGGCAGTCGTCGTTTTTGAACATCCACTAAGAGGTTCATTATTTGTGCTCCACCGGGCTTAAATCTCGGTTTTAAACTCGGTTTTCACTTTCTACATTAATTTGAGCTGATTTTAAGCCTTAACCTTTCAAGTGAAACTACTTTACCACTGCTCTCAACGTTGCTGTTTTTTCCATTTTTACAAAATGATATGAGACGTTCACTTTGGCGTACTGTCAAACACACACACACAGTTATATTTAATCTATTAAAGAATTATTCCACAGAATCGTAAAAAAGATTCCTCCAAATTCTCGCCATCTCTGTGTTAGGCCATGTAGTTATCGAACGACCCTCGGATTCAGTTGCAATAGAACATTTTAAACTAGAGCAATGTTTCTAGAATCAGCGATTGCTCGAGTATGAGTTTCAACTCTTTCTAACAGATTGGACGGATTGGATTTCTTCCTTGAAACAACCTGATATCTTATTGATGTTTATTCGTGTAGATTAACTTGCCCAAGACAAATATTCTGCATTAAGTAATAGTTAAATCATCAATCACGGTTTCTTTGGGCTATTAAATCATATTAATTAAAAATTAATTAAAGTTTGAAAGTTTTGAAGGCAAAGTAAACAACGCAAAAGTATTTACAATTGCAAAGTGCCGTAATTATATTATATTTCATCATATTTTTACGAAGTTTCAATCACGGTTTCAAAATCAGAGCAAGAAGAAAATTATAATACCTACATACATAAATCTCTCTTTGAAGCTTTATCCAATACGATTCCTAATAAATAACAAATCTTAATTTAAGCAACGAGTATATAATGGATATTTTCATTCGGTAAACAATGTTCATTAGAGCTCCACATTTCGGGAAAATTGAATAAATAGATCTCGCCAACATGTAAACAGTAAATCTTTTAGGTTAAAACCGCACGATTACTATTACTGTGGCATTCGCGATAGTCTAGCGTAGTAAATACGTATTAAAATACAAAAGTACAAGGGTCAGTTAGATGAGTGTGCGAGAAATGTGCTGGTTTGGGAATTGCGTTAAAATCTCGGTATAGGGACAACGGGTATTTACCCATGGGGGAAAATACTGAAACGTGTAATCAGACGCATGGGAAAAATTACCGCACGTTAATTAATCTAGACTGGCTCTCTGCTGCAAACAATAGGACTACTCTGCTTAAACAGAAATCTAGCGCTATCGCAGTTTTAAAAGAATTTTATTATTATTTTTATTTCATTTAAGAATGAACGATTGTGAGTGGTTGTATGTTATTGTTATTGTTAGATTCATTTTAGACAAAAATAGTTATCCAAAAGAATTTTACGAAAAATTAATAAAAGAACGAATACATAAAATATACAACGCATGCACTTAACAAAACAGGAAAATATATCACAGAATTCCATACATCAACGACTTAAGTGACCAAATTAAATATGAATTTAAAAAATCAGACATAAACATTTCATTTACACCAAACAATAACAAACAATTATTTGCAGATTTAAAAACTAAGATTAAAAAAGATAATCAAAGTAGTGTCGTATATAAATTAGAATGCAAAGACTGATAAATGTTACGTAGGTGAAGCTAGACAATACTTAAAAAAACGCCTCTGTAACGCATAATATAACCGCTGAAACTGCTTTGTCTAAGCATTCTATAGAATTACGACATAACTTTGATTTTGAAAATATTGATTTTAAAAAAAGAAAACAGTTATAAAAAGAGATAAATATATATTATATTTATAATAATTTAATCACCTCGTCACGCCTAATTAAGCTCTTGACTAGGATTTTTTTTGCCATGTGTTTCCCTAGTCCTCGAGCAGATTTGTTAGAGCTTGACAAAAAAACATTGATATAAGGATCATTATTCTTATGATTATAAATTTACAATTCAAAAATATCTTACGATATTGTAAACATAATCCTATATATCATTGAATTTCTTTGTCTTTAGATAATTTTGTTGATAGGCATAGCTAGATATTTATTAATTTACAAAAAATTAAGTGTCAATTTTACTCCACTGATAAATTGCTTTAATCGAACTAATAGTATTTCAATTGATCTAGAAGTGGAAAAAATATCAGTGGAAAATAAGAAAACTATTGTTAATAGGCCACACTTCACCATACAACATTGTTATAAATTATTAAACTGTATGTTTCACTATTGTGTGTAACACACTTGTGGATGTTCAATACTCGTATAAGGAAGTATAATAAACAATAATTTCAATCATATTACAATTATAACCGGCGGAAGGTTATAAGAAGCATACGTATATTCTTCGCCAATTTCATGTGAATAATCATCATTACTGTCGTTTAATCAAAAAAATTATGTAAGTAAATAGTTCCTCTTCCGCATTAAGAACGTTCTAAATTGCTTTACAGTTATGTACTTTTACAAATTGCGAATTAACGTGAAAGACCGCTTTCTACGGTACTTAGGTTAAAAAGGAACTGTAAAATTGACTTTTTCCTTTATTTTATTATTATTTTCTTACCTGAGTTTTGCACTCAATATGATCTATACTATCGTGTAAAATTATTCAGGCGTATCTTAAATATTTTGGTAAAATGCATGTTGTGTATTTATAAAGTTCAGTATGAATATAGAAAGTAGAGGATAATAAGAAATAAAAATGCTACAAAAACATATTTAAGATTTGTTTCTGCATCATAACAAGAAGTAGTAACATTTGTGCTAAACCTTAGAAATGCTTCTTTAAATCAGCTATAATTACTTTGACAGCTTACAATCACGAAAAATTATTCGGGCGCCGTTACATCGCCATACATTAATGACACAGAGCGTTCTGTCCAACAATACACCGTAAAATCTTACACAGTCAACAACAAATTCCAATTATTGCAGAAAATCTTCTACCCAATCAGCCCATAATTTTGCGTAATAGATTTGGCGTCCAAGGTCATGTGGATCTAAGTCCTCTGAAGTTCATGAGATATCAATAAGTTGGAAAATCATATTTGCTGCATTATTATTATATTATTCCCCGATACAGTCCCAGATTGTAAAGTCCAAACTCTCATAGTGATGTATTTCATCAACAATCGAAGAGGTTGTCAAGTGACTAGACGACAAATTTTCAATATAAAGCCAATGGAGTTCGCATTCTTACATGTGGACTGTTTTCGTGTTGTGGATGAAATAATAATTTTTGTGTTAAATTTTTACAACACATCCATTAGGTAAGCAACTTCCACTTTTATGAACAATTACTAACTAATTACTCGGAAATTATTCAACGCGGATGAATGTTGTGTTAATTTTAGCTATCTGGAAATGAGTACGCTGTTAATTTAATGTTGGTATCTCCTTAACTTATTTCTCCTTAAGATGTATCGAAATAATCGTAAAAGGTGTCATACTCACTTTAGGTACACTCATGGAAAGTAATGATTGGACAGTTTCCATATAACAACCTATTGAAAGTGTCCAATCTTTAGTTTCCATGAGTGTACCTACAACACATATGTAACTTCCGGCTCTTGAGAATGTAATGCGGTTACGATGGGTGTAATTTATGTAAAAAATATCGCTGAATAATTAAAAAGTACGTTCATGATTAGTATTACCGATAAAGTAGGAAATTATAGTAGTCGCACCTGTCAAATTGTCTCTTCGTTGTAATGTTATATCTATGTATGTATATGCTGGTAGCAACTGAACTTACTGTAACTTTTTGTTCATACTCTAACCGCGGTTTCTGTGAAGACAATAATTGCTAAATATTATCGAATTGTTTATTGTCGAATATTGCGAATGTTGTTATGGTTATTTATCCAAGAATACTGTTATTAATGCTGGTGAGTAATTTAAAATTTTTAATAGAGGGATATAGTTTAAATTAAGTTAATAACAAAAATTGCTTGAAATTGAATAAATCGGCGACAGATTCGTTGAAATGGTAGCAAATATTAGCAAGATTTGCACTCATTGAATGTTTTCCAATGTTTAGAAATAGCTGCCTGAAACGCGATAATCAACCTATCACTTGCTGTTTTACCCAAACTTCTAAGTAGAACTTATCGTTAATGAAAGATATACTAAACCATTCAGATAATCTTATGGACAAACCTCGTATAAATGCTTTGTTCGAACTCATTTAAGAAGAGATTTTTCGTAATTTTACCCATAATTCCCGGTACATTTAATAGAATAGTTGCAGCAATTTTTAAAACTTAAGTAGGTTAAGGGAGAGAGGACAGGGCGAAAACGAATGGTGGCAAAAGTTTTACGTGAAGTAATACGAGTTTAATTCTACTAGAAACTATTAACAACTATTAATGCTTTTTGACAATTTATGGAACGTTTGTTTTTTGAACTTTAACCTCTAAAGAACTAAAAGAGGATGAAAAAGTTTGTTAGGAAAGAAATGAAAAAGTGGTGGGGGTGTCAACAAAAACATTTAATTAAAATGCAAAAAACTGTACAAGTAGTACTATTGTCTATGCGAGCAACGCAGCTGACAACAATGTGAAATGTTATATCCATAGTAGGTAGCAAATTCTCTCTATAATATTTTTTAAATGTCGTTTACACCAAAGTACTATCCTAACGTATTAGTAAAAAGTTTTAATAATAACCACAAGTACATTGTTGTCACAAAATATTTAATTCCCTATCACTAGTACTAGTCTTGTAGAACAAGAAACAACAAATAGATTTATTTGATTATTATTAGCGATTGAATAAAGTTTGATGAGTTTTAAACACGACGTGCAAAACTAAATGTGACGCTGTTATGTACAACACACATTTAAACGAGTTACAAATCTGAACAAACTATTTATTTTTATACTGACAGAAGTATCAATTTAACTAACAATACATGCATAGCGTTGAATTAACCTCGCTGTATAAAGTGTACGAAGACTTACGCTGACAATTGTTGATAATTGATTAGTTGATAGATCGAATCATTCATTTGGTTTAAGTGCGGGCACATGTACGTTTATGTATACAGGTTTTTTCGCAAGTTCTTCTAATCATTACTAACATTACATCATTACAAGATGTGATTACGCAGCATTTCATTCAAGAATTATTCAAATGCCAAACATCCATTACATTTTGTCTTTTTTTTTATCTTTCTCTATGTTTGTATACCTATTTAACGAAGTGTATTTTGTTGTCTCTGTTGCTTCTCTTATGATATTTATCGTTATTTCACTTGCCCGGTTGCTTAATTGATGTTTGTCGACGACAATGTCATTGCTCAATGCAAGAAATATCTTTCGTGCCAGATTATATGCATATACCATTCACCGTACTGTTTGACAGCGACGATAAATCAGATAGGTACTGCGCCAAAGTGTTCCAGCATTCTTCTTTATACTGTACGTTTCCTTTTAATGATTACATTTGCATGTTATAGACGTTCGCAAACAGTTAGATGTAGAATGTGTCCAATTATCGAGATGTTTCTGTTATTCTGTTGATTTAGTGGGCTTGAATATTAGTTAAATGGCGTGTGGGAAAGAATGGCTTTGAAATAGTTGTGAAACAACGTACATACCTGTTTCTTTCGTATTTTTCGAAATATCAGTCACACTTTAGTATTGAAGACTGCAGCAATAATTTATAACTTAAACAAATTTAGAATAAATATTTCCATCCATCACCATAAAAAGCACGGCTTTGTGTATACAACATTCTTCGGTAAGAGGTAAACTATATAACTTTCAGCACTCATGAGGCATAGCCAGCAAGTAAAGAACTATCTATCTGCTTCACCTAAATATCCAGATAAATTTGTTTACTCAAGACGTTGTTTCCTCTTTAAAATGTGTATACAAAGATTTAGAAACTCGCAGCTGAGATCAACTGAACCTTATATAGGGGAGTTAACACGAAGACCAGATGTGTATTTAGAAATAAGCATATTTACTTTTATAGAAGTAGTTGATAAACTTGATAAATATACAGAACCACTATCATCAAATATCTATAAGAATATCTTCCAAAAAGATACGAGTAAAACGTTCCAGTTTAAAGGCGATTTTTTCCGAATAAAAAAGCACATATCAGTGTGTATATTCTTTAAACACGAGGTTTAAACAAACCGTAAAATTTAATTGGTAAACGTCTATTTCGAGGGAATACGCGTGCATCTGGCAGTTGGGAGAAATATCGTTTCACGTGGAACATTTTCTGTGTTCATAAAAATTCGATATTAGCTTATAATGGAACGGCATTAAAAAAGAAATTAACACACAATTAAACACAGAAGATAAATTTAATACTCTCTGCTCCATAAAGCAAATTCAAGCGTGTACTTCACTGCTCTAAATCAGAGTCATCAAAGTTCATCACGTCAATCTTAAAACTAATTTTAGACATCCCTAAAATATATGTTGATCGTTCTATTTTTAAAATAAGTAGAGGAAAAATCACTTCCGAAAACAGAATCGTGCAAGCTGCCCTGTCGGCCTGATGCCACTTAAAAATACTAGCCTGTTATCCGTTTATAACCTACAACTCCTTACTCATACTACACTTAAATAGTTCTTCTCCCTAACGCAGGGGAGCTACTACATGTGCTCAATGTGGCCCTTTTTAATCATTCTTCGAGTTTCTTCCGCGGTGGATGTTAAGGAAAGATGTCGCCTCTAGTCACACGTGTTACGTGAAAGTAAAACAGATGATGTTGGGCTTACGCTGCGAAGCCACCTTGATATTGATGTTGACATAAGGCTTACGCATTCATGCACAACGTGGAAATGCTGAAAGCGGGGCGGATTTCGATTTATTGTTACGATGTCGAATTTGTAACATTTTAGTTAGTAAATTTTACACTACTAATAATTGATTGTCATAGGAAGTGAGAGGTATGACGAGGAATTTTGCTAAAATTGGAAATATACGATTCACATTGTATATTTCCGGTAGAAAGTAGAGCAGAACCGATATTAATTTTGAAATTTTAGATTTGATTACACGTTGATATTACAGCTCTTTACTTAAACGTTAAACTTACAGATATCGCCAAACATAAATTACGCCCACATCGTAGTGGCCTCGTTAACTCGACTTTAGTATTCGTATACACACGAAACTATTATTACTCTTTCTTCAAATTTAATATCCTTCGTAGCTTGTTATAAAACTAACTTACAACTGCGAGTCACTGTTTACATACTGCGACAATCCTTTTAAATAAGAAAAAATAACAGAAAAGCAAAACAAACTTTGGCCGTCGACCTGTTTAGCACCATCTATGGTCGGTCAACAACATTGAAGATTCAAACAAGCAAAGGAATCAAAAGTCTACCTCTCTTTCCGTTGGAATTCTATTCTGTTTTTGTGTTCATTCATTTATGCAGCTTTCATTCACCCAACAATCTCACACATACACCAAAAACCACTAGCGTGGTTGTGTGTTGAGCGTCTGGGTTTGGTATTTTGTATGTATGTAAGTTGTATCTCTATTTAAGCTTAAATAATTCTACTGGAGAGAATGTTTTGTGCGACTGGCTGAGTTACCGGTTGAGATATACGCCCACTTTTTCACGTATTTTATCCGAGCATTAAGCTGGGGTCCTGTCCAAACAAGTTTGTCCGAGATGTGAGAACAATCGAAGTGATTGTGACGTTATGTAGTACTTAACGGTGGAATAAAAGTAGGGAATTTATACTCAATTATTTAAAGTACTTTGTCCCGTTGATAGAATATTTTCATATGGACTATATTTACTACAACTTTTCAAGTTTACATACATAATTTACTTATCGTGTTTTCTCATTGCCTATTTCTTCGCCTAAAACTTATTATCCTGGTAGGCGCCAAACGAAATCAATTTAACACCAAACTTTTATCATTCTCACCGAAAAACAAGCAAGCAAACAAACGAATTGTAAATTTGATCATATCATCGACAAGAAAAAAACTTTTTTTCGTTCTATATACCCGTATTATTTTCCGAGTTAATCGAATTACAAGAAATTGGGGGTGAATGCGAAAGACGAAAAACGGGGGAAACTTCGGGGATGGCGTTATATTATGTGTCCGTCTAAGTTTGCGAGAGTTCTGACAGACATGATCTTCATTCTTGAAGATTCTTTCTCCTAATGGAGGAAGTTCATCTTTTCGACGATGTGACAGTGATCAGATAAATCAATGCTTTGTGTGAAACATCTATTCTACTTTTAATGATGATTTTTTATATGAATGGAACGAATTATTTTGATTCATGTCAAAAATGGTAAATGAGTTATCATTAAACTAGGATAAGATTAGAAGAGGTTGAAATTTTCATTTTGTCTAAAAATTAAACAGTCACGAATGCCTGAGTTATCGTTTTGATATTTTGAATAAATATCATGGCACAACAAGTAATAGTTTGTATCCAGTATGAGTAAGATGACGTGACCTTATTCAACAGGATTGATCCTCATCCTGATGCAAAAAAAAATAACACCTGTGTTAACTGTTGCTTATTGACATGCAGTCTTTGGGAAGACTGAGGGGGCTAAACGCTAAGATGATCCTATGAACCTACTCGACTAGAATTTCTAAATCAGCACACTTAGTGGGCTATCTCAGAATCCTATAAGAAATAGGATGCAGATCTGACAGTTACAGCTATTAAAAATATTGCAAATATTTGGAACAATTAATAAATATTAAAGCCAATAACTTGTCAAAAACTTTTGTTAAAAGTTATTTTTGTGTTTGCGTTTTAAGCGTAAGATGTTTTAAAGCATAGCTATGTATGTATTTCTGGCAGCAACTTTCATTACAACTTGTCCTCCATATTTATTTAAATATATAAAACATGTTATAGGATTTCTATAACATAACATATACAGGGTGTTAAAAAAAGGTTGTCGGATATTTTACCCAATTATAGTACTGGTGGAAATAAACAAAAAAGTCTTAGTCAACATGGGTCCGCAATTCAACTGTTTTTGATATGTAGTCGATTGCATATTGTTTTATTAGGATAAAAATTTTGAAAGAAATTCTGATCGTAATGTAAATTAAACAAATGGTTATTTAAAGTAAAACTAAAAAAATTGTTCTACATGTCCACCGTTCACTTCTAAGCACGCTTCACACCTTCTTATGAAAGATCGACGCACTCTTTCGAAAAATCCTGGAGTCCTCCGAATTTCCTCGCAACAATTTACGATTCGTTGCCTGAATTCTTCCAAATTGTTTACAGATCGGGCGTACACTAATTGTTTTAGATGCCCCCAAACATAGAAGTCTAGTGTCAGGTCAGGGGACCTAGGAGGCCATGTAGTTGGTCAACCCCGTCCTATCCATCTCTCGTTGTAATCTCGATTTAAGAAATTTCTAACTACGATAGAAAAATGCGCAGGAGCTCCATCGTGCATAAACCACATATTTAATCTGTTAAAAAAAGTGGCACGTCTTCCAACAAAATGGGTAATTCATTTCTTAAAAAATCCAAGTATACTTGTCCCGTTAAACTATTAGGGAGAAATAGTGGACCAATTAAACAGTCTCCAAAAATAGCAAGCCAAACATTTGGCGAAAAACGGTTTTGGTGATGCAGTTAAACAACAGCATGGGAATTTTCATCTGCCCAGACGTGATTGTTATGAAAATTGAATATTCCGTCTTTTGTAAACCCAGACTCGTCACTAAATAAAATCTGAGCCGCAAAATTAGGAGTTTCTGCCAGCTTTCATAAAACCCAATGACAAAAAACCCTATGTGCATCATAATCGAGAGGAGCAAGAACTTGCACGCGTTGAATGTGGTAGGGATAGAGCTGCTGTTCCCGCAGAATTCTCCAAATGAGAGGATGACTGACGTTCAGTTCTGCGGAAAGTCTTCGGGTGCTAATATTTGGATTGTCTTCTACCCGTCTCAAAATATCTAATTCTACTGCGGGAGAAGAAACTGATCTAGATCTACCAGAACCACCATTAATTTTAAATGAACCAGTTTCGGACAGCCGGATATGAAGTCTTGAGAAAATCTTATCACTCGGTAACAACCGATTTGGAAATTCTTCGGTATACATATGCCGTGCTTCAGTGGCATTACCATTCGCACGACCGTACATAAAATGCATATCGGCCATTTCTGCATTTGTGTACTTATGCATATTTTGAGAACGAAAAAAATTGACGGAAATGATTAATAATCTGATGACAGATGTCTCACAGAACTAATTTTAAGTCACAATCAGTTGTTTGACAAAGGGAACTATTCTCAAAACCGAAAAATGAATTTTTTTATTTTAAAATATGCAATCGACTATATGTCAAAGACAGTTAAATTGTGCACCCATGTTGACTAAGACTTTTTTGTTTATTTCCACCAATACTATAATTGGGTGAAATATCCGACAACGTTTTTTTAACACCCGGTATATAAATTCTCTAAACGAACTAAAATCTTTTCGTATCATCTGTTGATCGTATATAGTACAACCAAACTTGTCACCAATAGTGTGACAATAACAATTTGACACTTATTAAATTCTAGAGACTGTAATTTTTATAGATCTGATAGTTGTTAAACAGTAAAATAATATTTTCTAGTTCTCCGACAAATGCAAAAATACAATATTTCTGGCTACTGTCAAAATCATTTGCAGGTTTCATACCTATTTTTGACAAAACAGTCTGACAGTGTCGTCCACTTACAACAATTGTTTCTTCTCCTATTAATTTTAAATATAAATTAAGAGTCGGTTTATTTTGCTCTGCCCTGTACAATAACTAGACAGTTATATGACGCAAACGTAGCAATTCGATGGGCATTATCGAAGTTTATGGCTTTCAATTACGTCCATTACATGGTAGGATTCATCAAAAATATGTATATAAGAGGAACAGGTTGCACGAATCGGATTCGAATTTGAACTGCGGCTATTATATCTCATAGCTGTGGTGAAACTTAAATCGTGATTAAACAATTTACGAGACGCCTCTGTTAATGCCTCGTATCAAATTACATCTGCACTTTCTCATGCAGATTTACAGAATTAGTATTGTAAATACGCATACTAGAAAAATTACAAGCTGAATTGCAAACAAGCCGTTCCAAATAATTATATTGGAAAACTTGATTTCTACGAATTACTTAAATCGAAACTAGAATCAATTTCAATTTATATAGACCAATTGCAAAATAAAGTCCTGTAATACATTGCCAGTCTTTGAATAAAACGGCGATATACGACGTCTTGGTATACGTAATGCTAGCCCACGCACCTCGCTTCTTTCTTTTGCTGAATGCTGCTCCTACACACACCGTATATCGTGTGCAGCTGTACCACTACTACAACACTTAGCAGTTAGCGCTCCCTCTAGCGGCTATACGACAAGTTCATTGCACGAAGTTCAAGGCTCACTAGCGGCCGCTTGTGATTGTCGCTATTCCCTTGTTTTTTTTGTATTTGTTGCGATGTCTTTCTAAAAAAACCTATTTCTCTTTGATATAGGTATCAAGTCCATGAAAGAATCATTGCGTTATTATGTATAATTGTTGCATCAAATTATCTTTAAACAAACGCATACCTAAAAGCATTTTCCTTAGCTGCTTAGACTAATCTTACTTCCTATTACAATCTTATATTATTATATATTATCAATGAAGTCAAAAACGTCAAGAATGCCTGTAATTTGTTCAAAATAATCATTGGGTAAACAGGGTAAACGTTGATACGGAACGCCGATTTAACTGTCATAATGAATTAGACAGATTGTTTGGCAGTCACTTCAAGCGTAATGTTTATTTCAAAATGCTCGTGCGGTCTACATTTGTCGTATTATGTCTTACAATCGTGAATTTGAAACACACCCTGGCTGATGAACCTAAAAATGAACCGGAAGCAGTTCAAAAAGACGTGGAGACTAAACCTTCTGACGTAGACTATACAAAATTTATTCTAAAAGTTAAAAGCAACGACACGGTACATACTGGAACCCTAATTTCATCAACAGTAGTGATATCGATGCCTGGATTATCCGAACAGGATACTGATGTATGCTTTTTAGGCGAACAAGAAAAATGTCACAAACCTAAAAAGTTAACGGAATCGTATGGAGAACTAACATTTATCAAGCTTCCTGAAGCTGTCGATGAACCAGCTTTATTTATCGGAAATACAAGCCGAGCTGCATGTCAAGAGGTAGGAATTGATTTAAAACCTAATGACGTTGAAGTCGGTGAATATTTTGTCGAATGTCCCAATAAAGAATGCGGATATTTACAGGCTTTAGTGTGTGATGCTAAATTAGCCGGTGTAGTAGCTCGAATGGAAAAGTATGACAAAAATATGTTTGTGCCGATCGATTACATAAGAAAGGCGGCTAATAAAACGCTGAAATGAATTCTGTTCGGCGTGCAATTTTGTTGAAGCCATAAAATTAATTGAGAATAAAATGTTAAATTTTGAAATGTTATAAAATATAATTGTTATGGAATCCTTGTAGTCGATGTCATTAAAAGCTTTAATTAATCTCTGTTTCCTTCGTTTCCATTGTCTCTGCCTCAGTATATAACATGTTGGCAAAGTTTACGCCCTCCTGCTTTAATTGAATGTCGTCCTTTGACCGTCGACCTAATGTCCTAGATCCAGTTAATTAAATGTAGGTTTCAATGGTAAACTGGACGCAGTAAAAGGGAAGGATAAGATATAACCGTTATGATTGTGTCATAGTTGTTGATGTGACATTCATTTCAAGAACTTAGCACGCAAGAAATTGTTAATTTACATCATTACCTTAAGATTATCATAATTTCTTTTTATTTAATTAAGTGAGTTCTTAAACGTGATCTCATCGTTATGATTTGTAAACGCTATCTAAGGAAATCTGGAAGAGTTTTAAACTAATTAAAAAAGCAGAACAGAATACAATTAATTAACGCTTCTCTAACTAAACGATTCCGCCCGACTTCTGTGTCGCTACTATAAATTTCTAAATACATGCACTGCTAAAAGTAACTTGGCAATGATATTGGCATTAGTCTGGAGTGGAATTGTATCGTTATTTGTCTAAATTAAAGCTCCAAGGACGGTTAAATAAATATTATTGTTGGACGACTATGCTTGATGAATTTATAATGTATCTATCATTACGTTATGTTTCGAAATTTTTAGATATGTATTGAATGATATATTAATGGCTTTGTTGGATTTTATTAATAATTATAATCAGTTCAGTAGATATAAAATATGTGTTACATTCGTTTGTTAGAGGTTCTTTTAAAGCTATTTGAATTTTACCCAACAAACAGTAATCAGAAAGTAGTTATTAATTGTTATATTTCGAATAGTACTTTAGTACTCACTGGTGTACCACAAGTGTCGGTGCTGGGACCAACATTGTTTGTTACGTATAACAATACAATAGAACCTCCATAACTCGAACTCCAAGAGATTGTAAAATTATTTCGAGTTATAGAAACTTTGAGTTAGAGAAAAATGCATAATATGTATTATATGTTTTATTGCAGAAAAAGTATAAACATTTTTGGCAGATAAGAACATAATATAAGATTATAGTATGAAAAATACATTCTAGAGCTACATACATATACATACCTACATATACAGGGTTGCCCACTTGGCCTTCGTTCTTAAACAGTACGGTTAGTATTGATTTTATCAGAAAATGTTAAAATACATTTTTATTCAAACGTTTGGCGTTTACAATGTAAACATATTTCGAGTTCCCTGAGGAGCTCGATTTCGTCTGTACAGGACCGGACTCAGTTTTTTTAAATGGAACACCCTATATATTTTTATAGTTTCGATATGTATATCGAATTTTAAGTCAATGTTGTAAAGACTTTTATTTGCAAAAGTCAACTCGTTTAAGAGTATAATATGTTGTTTTCGCATTGCAACTATTATTTTCACGTTACCAAAAATCGTAGTAAATTTTTAAAGGAATTCATTCCTGATAAAATATACAGGTGGTTCCATTTAAAAAAAATCATTTTTTCAACTTTTT
>SMLS01068586.1:0-15430 GCA_004785975.1 Popillia japonica
GGGGGGATAACACTTTATGCTGTTTCAAAGTGGTGTACCGTAAAAATTATACAGGGTGTTAAATATGTTGCGGCACATTTGCCGAAATTCAACCTTCTTTTTCGATTTTTTTAAATGCAAACTATATTTTTAGATATTGCCAGCAAATTCCTTGTGAAATTACCTTTAAAATGGTACCAAATATGTACAACTAATTTCTAGTATTTTCGGAGATTTTTACCATTTTTATGGAAAATATTTTAATAATTTTATAGAGATTAAGCCATTTACCTCTGCTCATTTGCTCTTTTTATGTAAACTGTTTAGATTACTTAAAAAATTAAAACAACCGTACATGATATAAAATTATTATTATTTATACCTTTAAATTTTTTAATCATAAAATAATTCAAAATATGCTCAAATATGTTTCCATTCTGTTCTATGGATATTCTCAACCATCTCTGTATGGACTGCCGTAGATTTTCAGCCATATTGTCCTCGTTCAACTGAAGAAAAGCATTTCTTATACGTTGCTGCATATCTTCTGCCGTTGTAGGAGGTGTCATATAAACTATGTTCTTTATAGTAGGCCACAGAAAAAAGTCACAGGGGTGAGATCTGGTGATTGCGCTGGCCAGTTTACGGGACCTTCTTTCCCAATCCACCTATTAGTAGCAGCAGCACCGTAATGTGCGGGTACACCATCATGTTGATACCACAATCTGTTCATGAAATTATCTGGAAGACCTTCGAGTAGTACTGATAAATTATGTTATAGAAAGTTTCTGTAAATTTCACAATTTAGAGTATTTTGAAAGAAAAAAAGGCCTACCACGGTGTTTCCTAAAATGTCTCCCCAAGTGTTAACACTCCATTTGTTTTGATATAAAACGGGCTGCACAAAATCAGGGTTTCTTGTGTCATAGTAGTGCACATTTTTTCTGTTCATAATTCCAGAACTACTAAATGTTGCTTCATCTGTGAAAAGTACATGATTTAAAAAAATTCATCTTGACGTAACCGTAAAAGCAGCCATTCACAATGCACAAGTCTCTTTTCAAAATCTGTTCGTAGTAAGCCATGGTGAATATTAATTCTATAAGGATGAAACATGTTTTCTTAAAATTCTCCTCGCGGTAGAGGTTGTAATTTCATGTTGTTTCGAAATTGCCCTTGTAGACACATGCGGATTTTCTACAACGGATTGAATGACTATCACGTCTTTATCTTCTGCAGCAATAGTTTTTTTTCTTTCATGTTTGAGATAATTCACTGAACCCGATCGAACAAACCTTACTAATAAATTGTCAAAGCTCTAACCATTCGGGGTTATTGATGGATATCTGTTGCAAGCGCCAAGAAGAAATACCATGTCTATGAGTTCCTCCTTCGAGAAATTCATTTTTAGTTGAATTAGATAAACTATAACAGGAACAAATACTTGAACACCGGATTATAGTAAAACGTAATAACTAATAATTAATAAATAAATAATTCAAAGTGCAAAAACGGGCGATAATAAAATTATAACAAATATTGAAACGTAAGAATACGCAAGAGAAACTGCAAAAACGGCTTATGTG
Organism: Popillia japonica; assembly: GCA_004785975.1. NCBI lineage: Eukaryota > Metazoa > Arthropoda > Insecta > Coleoptera > Scarabaeidae > Popillia > Popillia japonica. The sequence continues at coordinate 1,566 of SMLS01068586.1, forward strand.
GAAACATAGATTTGATTAGAGTCTTACTTTTTGTTTGAAAATCATGGCTATCTAACCACGTTGGAGTGATCCACATATTGAATATTGTTAAAATATTTTTCATAAAATGGTAAAAATCTCGGAGAATACTGGAAATTAGTGCTATATTTTTGGTACAATTTTGAAGGTAATTTCACAAGGAATTTGCTGGCAATGTCTAAAAATATAGTTTGCATTTAAAAAAATCGAAAAAAATAGAGTTGAATTTCGGCAAATGTGCCGCCACATATTTAACACCCTGTATAATTTTTTAAGGTACACCACTTTGAAACAGCATAAAGTGTTAGCCCCCCAAATTGATAACAAAAGAATAGCGCTCGACTCTACATCCGCTTACAATATAAACATTTTAAATCTCAAAAGCTGCAAATGTAAAAATTTTTACAAAATTTACAATATTACCAAAACTAATGACCGCAAGCCTACTATGTACATAATTGCAAAGGTATTTTAGGTGGCTACCAAAATAATTACTAAAAAATATAGCAAACTGTTTAATATAAAAAAGAAGCTGGCTGCGCAAATTTGTAACACCCTGTATATTTGTAAATAATTGTAAAAAATGCGTAGTATATAACTATATACGTACAGGAAATCTCACTTTCCTATCACTAGTAGTTTTCATGCTAAATTCCGCCGACACACTAATGGCGCACCCGGTACATACATAAATAGTTCTGCGGTAAGCGTGTACTATAATAAATTTCGCTTTCATATCTCTGTTAGTTCGTTTGTTCAGTTCTGTTAAGTTGAATTTGTAGTGCGCTAGTAATATAAACTTTAATTTCAATTAAACTATTTTTAAGTAAATTAAACATCTTCATAGCTGAATAACATAAAACTTGATTGAAATCGTATTTGGAAACCTCGTCGAATAAAAGGTTCAGTTTTAAATGTAGTTCAACGACAGCAACAGTTTAATTTATAGCTATAAACATTTGATTTCGTAGAGGATTCATTCCCTCAAAAATTTATTACAAAATCCTCAAAGAGACAATAATGGATTTTCTGCTTGTAGATGTGCTAAGCAGTTTTGTTTCAAAACGCACAGATGTACAACTCAAGTTGTGCATTCGTTTGCAGGGTACTGATTATTAAATCTGAAAATTTCTGAATCCAACGAATTCGTTTGCTTATTTCGTGATTTGCTGCTGAAAAAATTAGATATAATTTTGCCATAATTCGAGGGTTATGCTAGGAACATATTTGAGAAGGTCGCCCATAGGCTGTTTGCTAAAGTGGTATTCGGCAGTGAACTCCTTTTATACATAAATTAATAAAAATCTGACTTGTAATATATTCGGATTGAGTGGTTGTCCAAAACGTACTTTGTTTGCTAATGTCGCAATATTGGGAATGATAGTGCTTTGGAGTGGTTCGGCGGAACAAGCTGTTGGTTAAGTGCGCATAATCAGAGACCACTGCAAAGCCAGTGTAAGTAAATAAAAAATTAACGATGGTTACCGAAATTTGTACTATATGTATTACACGTCTGGGGTTTGGTACACTAGGGGCAAATGTCACGAATTGATATTTTTATAAGAGGACCAAGTTTAATGTAGTGTTACTGCTGTCGTTGGGAAATAAAACTCATGTCATATTTTTTAAGAAGAATTTTACTAAAACTTTAAATTAAGATTAAATTAATCTTTAAAAAATTGTTCTGAACGCTGAAAAAAAATGGCGAAGGACATCCGACCTCTGCACATTGAAATATTTGTCAGCGCAAGTCCCTCCTAATTGTGACAACCAACTATAGTTCAACATAAAATTTGGACGGAAGGCCCTGTTTCAAACATTAAACTAGTGATTCTATCAAAATCTAATATTATTTTTTTTTGGATTTCAACCATTTATTCGGCCTCTTCTGTCTCTATTCGGTGAGATAAGTTTCGGTAAAAGTCTTTTAAAGGTTCTGAAATCCAAGAAGGTTTACGATGTCCTATATTGTTTATATTTCTTTGTGGAAACTGGTAAAGGATTGTTTGACTGAAGTGGTATGGCGTCAGGCGTAGTAACAACGCTTGCTTTATGTGATGTGACGAGTTAAATTACCTATGTCAAGTTTAGTTTTAAAGTGTACAATTCCTGGAGTATCTAGTTTAAACTTTAAGTAGACAACTTGTGATAAAAAAACCTTTGCTAGCACAGTTCTTTTTTTTTTCTTTGTTGTAGGAGAGAATCCCGGAAATCTCTCCGAAAGCCAAATCGTATAATCACCAGTAGGTACATACATACATGCAAAATGTTCAGAGAGAAGGGGAGGAAGAAGGAGGGGGGAGGGGGGAGCTTAACATGCCGATTAGTTTAGCCCAATCATGAGCATTACATACATCAATTGTTTTGGTATGTTTGCTTATGTTCTACCACTGAGTGTGCGACATCCACTTCCATGTGGGTATGTCAAACAGGAACACTAAAAATCCGTTAGCCGTTATCTGTTTTTTTCATGCCATACCTCTTTTCTGTTCCATGTGGTGTTTGTTTTTCTTTTAATAGTTTCTGCGCCCTCTTCTGATGCATCTAGCAATAATCGCTGATATTTAGCACAATTATCGCAGATATCTAACCTGGGCAGCTTAAAGATAAATTGTATTTAGCAACAAATAGATAATGGTAGTATGATTCCTTAAAAATGTTTTTTGAGTCTACATTATCGGTTTTACAGTACCGAATTTACAATTTATACATAACTTATATTGAACTCTAGATCACTATCACCCACAGGACACCAAACACTTGGATAAATGCCAACGCGTTTCGACAGCAATGCTGTCATTATCAAGACGATAATAAAACTTTATCCAAGTGTTTGGTGTCCTGTGGGTGATAGTGATCTAGAGTTCTACTTCGGCACCAAGAGATCCAGTGAATATTTGTGTTGTATAACTTATATTATTATAATATTTAAACCTGGTTCTATAACTATTGTCTTTGAGTGCTGGCTGGGCATAATGGCTCCTTGGAGTCAGAAAGCTTTCAATGTCTTTTTGCGTCATCCTTCGCATGTTGTACGATAGTCCTTCGTTTCTGTTTGTTATTTATAGGCCGCTTGCTAACACAATTTCCTTGTAACTGCCGTACAGACAAATTGCTTTCGTTGATCTCAATCCCGTAATCTCCAAAATTTATCATGAATTTTAAGACGATCATCATCACAAATCGGATCAAAACACCTACATTCTGTAATGACAACGATCGTTAATAGATCTACTTCAATCTATGCATACACCACATTAAGGATATCCCACTTAAGAACTACTTCATATGTCCATATATGGCTTTTCTGTTCCAAACAGCGTGTGGATGTCTGCCGTTGGAGTATACATAATCTAAATTCGTAATAGCTAATCGTTGGACTTCAGGGGAAAGATCAATAGACATATCTTGATCACGTAAATTTAAACCTATACAAAAGTACAACTGACAAAAAAATTTACATCCACCCTTAGTGTACCATACCCCAGATTTGTGGTGTAGTATACAATAAATGTTTGCATGCTACATGATGTGCTGGTTTAAATGCTAAATCATAATATAGACGGCTTTCTTTGTGAATAAATATGAATGGTGTTGTCACAACAGGAAAATTTATATCTAGGCCTAAGACAAAGTCGTACCTATCTGGTTGGTCTTATATGCAAGTTTTTATTCCTTATGGAGAATTTTTTTTACTCTCCTAGTGTCATTCTTCGGGTTACTGGACAAGTTACTCCTTCAAGGTAGCGGCCAATCCTACTGCCAAAGAAGTTCTTTAACTCTATATATGTAAATAATACAACTGAACACGATTTATCTCATCACCATTATCACACCTTTCTGTCGAAGTTCTTGCTATCTCAGTGCGTACTGGTATCTACTGAACTAATAATCTAAAATCGTTCCACAGAATAATCAACAAGGGATAACAGTTGATTTTTCTATTGTTAGCGATGTAGCTCATTAGTTTTATAGCAATTAGAAGTATGATGAATTAATAAGAATAAAAGAGCATCGTTACAATACACCTAGCCTTGAAATTTTATTGTCTGACAGCACTTGTATAATCGTCGGATAGTCACAACAAACAATTATCAATAAATGCGTTTAGAGCTAATGTAAAATAGAAGAATAATAATAATTAGTAAGCTTTCGGACGATTTATTTGTGCATTTAGTTCTTATCGCAGAACTGACAATGGATCTATTGACAAATCAGATCTTCCTTTTCTTAATTTATTTTGTCGTTTGTGCGTGAAAAGAATTTTATGGTACCAATAATGTGATCCAAGACAACAATCGTTACATCTTTAAGCTAATATTTCAGAAGTAAAACAACCAATGGTTAAACAATTAGCAATGTGATACATAAAGCAATTATAACAAAAATACTAATGCTACACGCATTTATTATAATCGTTTAAATTTACTAAAATTTTATTTTGTTTTGATGATTATTATACAGCAAAATGTTTACTTCTAACACTGTAACGTCTGGAAAACCTAGATAAGCGCCTGAGAAGTGCCGCCATCTATGTATGTATATACTGTGTGCTGGGTGAGTTTTTTATCTTGAGACAACGCAATATCTTAGATCTTAGTAACATAAGAAGACCCTCCCTCCTTCTAGCCCTTCCCCCCTTTCAGTGTGGAAGGGAAGACCATTTTGAAATCTTAAATGGAAATCCCCATTTTTTATTGCAGATTCGGGTTGTACGCCATCAAGTATGTAGGTCTTGTTTGAAACTTTTTTTCGATTCGTAACAGATTGCACCGTAATCCAAAAACATGGTTAAAGTGGCCCCACAAAAAGAAGTTGAGGAAAGTAAGATCTGGCGATCTTCTAGGCCAAGACACTAGTCCACCTCTTCCGATCCATCGATGGACCGATCTAATATTTCTCGTGCCATTCTAGAGAAATGTGCTGGACAACCGTAATTTTGGAACCACATTGTTTGCCATAAGTACCGATAGCCATGCTGCTCTCATAGCTCTAGCTACTCACATACTAAATTGGTCAGGGAATGTCGGATGAATGTGATACAAGTGACCACAAAAAACAGGGTATTCTTGAGGTAGGTTCCAGCGCACACTAAACCAAAGGAAATGACATGGCGGACGAATTTGCAAGACAGGCCGCTGACAGCCATTTCATTGGATCCAATGCCTTCTTTAGCGTCTTAAAGCACCAAATCAAGAGGAACTTCAAGACTGGGAAGCAAACAAGTGGTATTCCTCTATAGGAAAACCCCTGGATAAACACAATTAAAAAAATTATCAACTGCTGACCAAATAGTAATAAAATACTTCTTGCTCTAAGAAAATCAGACTTAAGAACACTCGCTGGCCAAGACACGTGTCGATTTTGCGAACTGGGAACTGAGACAGCCGAGCGCATATTTTGCCCATATTTTACCTTTGGAAAGGATTCAGCATCGAGGACAGACGACTTTAACGCCTGAATGGATTAAACCCTCTACGGCCAAACTAATCCTGGGATTCATCGTTACGAAAATCCGAGTAAAAGGATATTAAGGGAATAGGATATTCACAATAGATCAATTAGTTGCTGGATTCCGTACGTCCCTTCGTTTTACAATATAATACAAAACCGTAGATGATAAAATATAGTTGAAACTTAGAAACTTGCAGTAAAATATAATATACACAGAACTGTATATTCTGTATTAGTCAATACTAATTTCAATTAGGCCAGTTAAAATAAAGTATCAAAAATATTCAACTTGAGTTATCCTCTGACAACGTATAGAAAATATCACTTTCTTATCTTCATTCGCTTTTACACCAATCTCCTCCCACTAATGGCACACTCGGTATACTGCATTACCAATTGTAGGTATCATAATCCATTTATATAATATAGCGAAGTCACCTGTTATGTTGCTTTTCATCAAGTTATTAATCAGTCGATAAATGATTAAATGTAATATTACTAGGAATCTACAATAAACATGATAAGATTATGAATCACATTACAATATGCCGTATCATCATCTGATAGATCTGAAATATATAGATAGGTACGGTATTGTGAGAATTAAAGAACTACAGGTAGACCAAAATGCTGTGGCAGTGACGATGCGTTCTGCGCATATAGGTGGAGCGTGTTCTATGACATAATTACTTGGGTACGTTATAGATTTAGCACATCCATCTCGCTAGCGGACAATCGGTCATCTACGTAGTAGTCGATCTGAGACCAACAATTAAGTGTTGCCACGTAATACCTTTCGCCCAACCTATCTGACTCAAGCGCAACTGCCACGAGATTTCAGTCGACCTGTACGTTTTCGTTTTAATTGGACTTTATAAACCCGAAGCAAATTAAAATTATTACGTGTTTAATATATTTTACTTCTTTCCAAACAGAACAGTCTTTCTCTGATTCATTTACATGCAACCTGCAACGAGCAATTGTATTAAACATATCAAGAATATAATTATAGAACAACCCGCATAATCTCCTAGCATAGAGACAGCATTATGGGGTACTTAAAAGCGTTTAGGGTTCTCAAAACGTGCTAAGACGATAATAATATCACAGAAACTATTAGAAGTTTCTTGTGTTTTTATGTCAGTGGATCTTTAATTTTAAGCAACTATCCGTCCATTACATCTCAGGTGCAAAAGTAGAGGTTACTTTGAGAGTGACCTTTGATAAATTTTAAAAAGGAAAGAGCCACGATACATATAATGTATGCATACAGTAATATATCAGAAAAAATCTAATAAAAGTATGAAATATGATGGATATAATAAATAAAACTAGCATACTGCAAATATTAAGTTATTAATTAGTCTACCAGCTATAAGGTGTTAATTTTGCTACATACATATATCATGTATAAATTGACCAACAGGCAGTATATGGAAAATCAATCAAACTACATACAGTTGATTAAAGCAGAATGTGAAGAAGAATATAAGTAAGAACTTTTATATCGTATCTTGCACAAACTAACTTTATTCAAGGAATTTGTAATTTAAATATTCTATATATCTAACGGGGCACGTACATACCTATAAATTTATTATCTTTGTTAATATTAATTTTTGGCAAAAATCTGGAATGGATATAGGTGGAGATTTCATATGTTATACAGGGTGTATTTGAAATAAAAGTATAGACTATGAAAAATGGAAATATATTATTTTATTAAACTTAAATCCGAAATATTTTGCGCAAAATCCTTCCTTGACACGAGAAAAAAATTGATAAAGATATTTATAAAATATTCGTCGCGCCACTGTTTTAACAAATGTATCTAGGCGATATTTAACATATGTGCAAGGCACAATCAGAATTAGGAGAATCAGTCTGTTTCCAATGTTGAATGTATGTAGATGTTGCAGACATGGAACCAACAATTCTTTAATAAAAAGAAAAATAAGACTACGATTACAAAAATTGTGACTAAGAAACTATCTTTATTTCGCAACAATAGTTTTACTTTTACTACAGTTAAATGATTTTCAATCGTTGTTTAAAGTAATTCCATAGATTGGATACATTTAAAATAAAAGTTCTTTTATTAATTAGTCTCCGCTTGTATTTTCATACGTAATCACATTGATATTATGGAACTCTTCATTCAAAGCTATTTAAAAAACTGACACATCAGCGTTATTTCGTAGTTTTTATAACATCAACAGCTGTTTTTGCGATGTCTTGCGTTACTGTGATCAAGGTAAACATATTCTCGATTCAATTATAATTTATAAGGGAGATTTTAATTTTGGCATTCCCGTCGTAATTGAACAAAAACTTTTATATTCTACATAATTATATCTTACAATTCTTAATATTTTTTACTTTTATTTCAAATACATAGTATTTCGAGCTACATATAGTTAATTTGATTCGAGGTATACCACATATCACCTACTGCTTAATATTTAATGATTAGTCATAAGTGTACCTATATCTATGGAAACGATAACCGAATTAGTTTAGCGTGGTGTTTTGAAGTGACATTGCAAAGAGGTGGCAAAGAGTTTATATGCCGCATTCACGGCTGCGCATCCTCATAAAAATTTGAGCAGTGAAAAAAACAACATCAAATTATTATCTACAAAAATAGAGGTATGTATACACTTTGTTCATAAACGTTTATACATTAGATGGAATCATAGCGTCCTTGATTTAAAATGATTAAATTAAAACACCATTACTTGCATTTATTTAAGGTAGGTATATTTAATTTATTACATCACCAAATATAATATTTTACCGGAAAAACTATCGTATACTACAATTTCGGATACAATAAATTAAAGTTTTTTATAATTCATATTTAGAATTTTTAAATCCTTATACATACATACATATATTCAGCTCATCCAGTAGAATTACAAACCATAACATAAGTTTGAGATTTATTTCGGTATACAACAGAAATCCATTTTATTACAAAAAATTAATTATGAAGCGTTTGTCCCTTTGGCAACTTCAATCATGAAGCCACTATACCTATGTATAATCATTGGTATAATACTTTGTGGTTTGTCGGCAATTGTTGAATAACATTTTTTTCTTGATTCGACACTGTTTTCAAGAGAAATCTTGAATCTATTTATTGCAGAATTTGTTTACAACGAGAATGTGGTCTTCTATTTTCAGTTTTCACCTATCCAGCTTTACCAATCTCAAATGAAATAATCTTGTTGTATTTTGGTGGAGATCATAATGAACGAGCAGTTACAGCTAATACTAAACGTTTACTGTGCTATGTTACAAGAAATTCTTGTCCCAGCCTCTCAATAATTATTTCAAATCAATGATCCCAAGAAGAGGCAGTATTAAGTGGCCTTCCAAACATCCCATTTTTTTAGCTTTGGAATCATTTTCTTCTAGGGTATCTCAGCAGTAAAGCACACGAAAATAATTCAATCGAAACGCTCCAACAACAGAAAAATATTGTAGGAAAAATACGATTAATTTTGAGAGAATAATTATTATACCCGTACCTAAGATTAAAGTTCGCAATGAGTATAAAGATTTCAGGCCAATAAGTATGCTTCCCGTGCTCTCTAAAATATTTGAAAAGATAATACCTGTTCAAATAAAAAAACATCTGAGCAAATATTAATTGTTATCTAGGGAGCAATCTGGATTTCGGGAACAACATAGTTATGCTATAGCTTTACTCGGCCTAACTGATGATATTTTAAATGATACTGATGATGGTAAACTTACTTTTCTTGTAATGTTGGATTATAGTAAGGCTTTCGACACAGTTAATCATGAGAATTTGTTCTCTATCTTGCATTACATTAGCTTCCATAATGATGCAGTCAAGTTGATCAGAAATTATCTTGCTGATAGGATTCAAAAAGTTAAAGTAAAAAATAACATTTCTTCTTCTTGTGCGATGAATACAGGCGTGCCCAGGGCACGATACTTGGCCCGCTACTATTTGTTATATACAGGTGTAATCTTCCAACGGCGTTGAAGAATTGTTCCGTGCATTTATATGCTGATGATGTTCAGGTGTATTACAGCATTCTGCAGGATGATTTTAACAAAGGTATCGTATTGGTAAATAATGATCTTGATTCTCTTTTTAAGTATTCTGTATCGCATTGTCTCATAATAAACCCAGGCAACTCGCAAGCTATGCCCTTTGGTAATCGAAATCTTGTAGATCATTTTCGCAGCTCCAGTGTTGCTGCATCTTATTGTTAGTTCAACATTAGATTAGATAGTACATTAGATTTCCTATCGAGCGGGTAATCTATCTAACTAATAACTACTTCTAGTTACTTCTGCAGAATTCTGTTCAGTTTCTGCTCCAGCGTGTCCATTTAATTTTAAAAATTAAGAATACCTGTTGGTATAAACAGAAATGGGATTTATTAACAATATTACATTTATTGCAAATATTGAGTACCATTTCCTTCTTGAATAAACAGCAACCCCTCTTCAATACTATAAACCGAAGTTCTGAGCATCTGTTCTGGTATAGATGCTATTTTTAGTGTGATGGACTGGTTTGAATGGTATTAGGTTTCGTTAAAAACACTTTTTCTTTTAGGCTTTTTTCCCATGAGCAAAAATTGGATCAATATCTAGTGATCTGGAGCGCCACGTTTTAGGAAATTGTCTGCTGATAACACAGTCGCCAAAAGTATTCCTTAAAAACCGTTTTACTGAGTGAAAAATATGCTGAAGTGCACCATCCTGCATAAATATGCTGTTTTCATTTTTTCGTGAATATGCAACAACGGTATTGCATATTCATGAAGCGTATTCAAATAGCGCTAGCCAGTTACAGTAACTGACCTTCTCCTTCTATTCATAATCTGTTCAAAAAAATATACGCCTATGACAAAACGAGATGTAAAGCTGCACCAGACGGGCACTTTTAAATCGGGAGGTCCTTGTTAAATATACACTTGTTTATTGACCAAATTGTACGTGTTCACACCACCATTAAGTTGAAAGTGTGCTTCATCAAAAAACGTTGTCAAACCACTATGGATTCAATTGAATTCGCTATTCGTTATAAGGCAAAATCATTTCTTTTGATTCTATCAGCTTGTTTTAGTTCAAATAGAACCTGCATCTTATATAGATACATTTTAAGTTCCCGTCTAAAAATTCGTCATACAGTTGTCTTATGTACTTAATTCCAAATGTCCAGCTATTTTATTGATACTAGGTGCTCCATATTCGTTTTCATGTGTTAAGTATCAGTAGTAACAGAAGGTCTTCCTGATTTCTTTCTGGCCATCACAAAATCAGTTGCCTACAACATTATAATATTTAACATTTTTTTAACAATTTATAAATATTAATAAGAATAGATATTAATTATTTAAATTATCACTTACTTTTGAAAAACCCTATATATGAAATAATTCCAATATTATGTCACCTATATTTCTCTTGTATTTTACAGATATGGCTCCAAACATAAAAGTAACCTATTTCAATATTAGAGGTTTGGCAGAAACTATTCGTCTACTACTGAAATACGGAGAAATTGAATTTGAGGATAATCGCATACAATCCGAAGATTGGGCTGCACTAAAAGCCAGTAAGTAGCAAAGTAACTTAATAGAAGTTTTTAAACTGACAAAAAAATCATTTTTAGCGACTCCATTTGGGCAAATGCCTCTCTATGAGGAAGGCGGAAAAGTAGCTTGGCAAAGTTTAGCTATTTGCAGATACGTCGCTAAAAAAGTGAATTTAAGAGGAGCCAATGATTGGGAAGATTTACAAATCGATGCTGTCGCTGACACCATCACTGATTTTAGAATAAGTAAATAAAATATATTTATAACTAATAGGAGACAAAATTAATGAACAGGCATAAACAACTTGACTATGACAACTGTATACTATACTAGGCAAATAATAATGTAATTTTTTTGATAAAAATTATCGCAAAACAAAGAAACACTATACAGTTAGGTTTTGAGTATCTATTAGAAAATCTGGAAAGTTGAACGGCATACAGCTGATGCAGTTGTTACTTGATAAGACAGTTTATTTCTTTATATGAAAGCTGTTGCAACAGATTTTGCTTTAAGCTTACGTATTACACCTGATTTGTCCTATTTTTATTATATCCACTTAAATCTAATATTCGGACATTGTTTGGTTTTTAAATTAAATTCGACGTGCTGTTTTTTATCGGTATATTGGTTTCATATCTGATTTTTTGAATACCCTCGATGGCTCCCGATATTTCGGCAAAAGACATAACGAGTAGTTTCATCTATGATTTTATCACGATACTTCCACTCCGTCTAAATTACAGATTAGGTTTTTATCTTAAGATTTAATAAAATATACGGTCCAGGAACCATGTGACCGATGAAACAATAAGCATGTCTAAATTTGAAGTTGGCCAACTAGTCAAACTAATTATCACAGACCGAATTGCCAGCTATATCTTTTATGCCCTATATGTGTATACATATATAAGTATATCTGTGTATATTTTTGTAGAAGTTGCAGCAATTATGCAAGAAAAAGATGAAGAAAAGAAAGAAAAATTAAAACAGACTTTAATTAATGAAACCGCACCATATTATCTCGAAAGGCTAGACAAGATTGCCGAAGAAAATGGTGGTCACTTCGTAAATAAAAAAGTAAGTTAGATGTTACATGTGAATTGACAATTTATTACTTTATAATGTTTTTAGTTGACTTGGGTCGATTTTTATTTCTTCGCAATGTCCCACATAGTAAGCTTTCTTCTTGGAGCTGATGGGTACATGAATTACAAAAATTTACAGGCTGTTGTCGACAACGTCCAAAACATACCAGCAATAAGGACATGGGTAGAAGTACGTCCCAAAACAGATTTTTAAAATTTAAATTGTCTTGTATTCAATTGCATTACAGCTAACATGTAAAATAAAATGTCATACAATGCTATATAGATCTCTTTGCTTCACTCACATTCAGTTTCAGTGCTACGTAGAGAGAAAATTATAGTAATCGTGTATGTAAACATATTAAAATTCAAACAGAACTGGAAAGTGTTTCCTTTACACTGATAAACCCCCTGTGCATAAACTTGTACTTAGTTTCAGCATGCGCGCAACATTCCGGTATAAGCTCTAGAACAGGCAAAGAACAGCAAATGACAAATATTCTTCAAAGTGACATCCGTGCAAGTAGAACAGTGCACGACTTCATCCAACTGCAACTGGACATTGGTGCTAATCTGCTGGTCATTAGTGAAGTGTAGATGGCCGCTGAGTATGAAGCAGATATGTGTGGATAAAGTGGCCTGCTATTGCCTACATAATCTTACACGAAACGAAACAATGACAGGCTTTACTGTCCTCGTATGTGCCTTTTTATCTCTGCCATCATGATGTCTTCATTTTCGTACAAGAATGATTATTCAGAATCATATTTTGATTTATAATAAAGCAATCTAACTGCTTAAGGAGTGGGATTTTACTGTATCTATAGGAAACAAAAGCGTTGTCATCATAATTATTGATGTTAGTGTCGAAACGAAATCATTCAATTTGCACTTTTATTTTAAAATTAAAACTCAAGAAAAGTTAGCGTTCAAACACTCAAACTGTAAGAGCTTGGCATTTACAAATAAGAATTGGTGTACCGTAAAATGGAGTGTAGATGACCGATGCGGTTAAGTTGACTGAAAAGTTCAAAAAAATTTTATTACTACGTATTCTTCGTACTTGTAATTTTTTTATAAATGTTTACGCATATTTCGACTTTCGCTACATTTTTTACTTGCCTTTTATGCAAAAAATCGTTTATCTTTTTGAAAAAAATATACAGGCCTGACACCGCACTATATTTTGAACTCAAGTATAAATCGTTCTACAACTTCTTTCAGGTGAATGTACATACATACATAATGCAAAATAAGTATAGATAATAATCTAAACTGACAGATATATCCGCTCTCGGGTTTTGAAATAACTTTGACATTTGTAGAATTATGCAATTTCGTGGTTGTTTTGGGGTGAAGATGACCGCCTGGGTGAAATTGACCGACAGGCAGAAACCTGCAAAGATTTGTCTAGTTATTTGTTTTCCGTATGCATGACGAGGAAAATTGTTGAACAAAGCGAAAGCGAACAAAGTGTAGAAACGAAAGGAGAAAAAAGGACCTGAAGAAGAAAGAGAAGGAGAAAGTAATAATACACAGTTTGACAAATGAATTCTTGGGTAGTTGTAGAATACCAAAGCAAAAGGATAGTCAGACATTATATTGACAAAGTATTATCCGTGAATGGTGAGGAAATTAATGTTAATTTTTTAAAACGATAAAGCTGACATGTGTATTTGGCCCAGTATAGAAGATAAAGACGATATTTCTTTGTATAACG
>SMLS01068587.1:0-49671 GCA_004785975.1 Popillia japonica
ATGGTCTATATACTCTAACGTGACCGTTGTAATATGAAAAGAAAGACCTTCTCATCCGTAAAAACTACGTTCTGCCAAAAATTTGCGTCGTGCATATAATATGCGTTAAAAAAGGCTTTTGCACTGCAACACGACTTCTAATGTTAGATGTAGTTTTTATACGCCGCCGCGCCATTCTGATAGATCCTGGAAAATTTGTCGCACGTCGTGCTTCCACAGCAGTTTCAAAAGGTTTATTTATCAAAAAGTTTATCAGATCATTGTCCTCTTCCTCTGTTGAAACTTTTTGCTGACCAGTCCCCACCTTTCTCTCTAATGAACGTATCTGATTCCATAGGGCATTTATATAATGAACAGTGCTTTTTGCCACTTGAAATCGTTCGGCTACCCTTCCCTCTGACCAACCATCTTCCTAAAGGGTCACTATACTACTTTTTTGTGCAATATTTAAGTGAGGCATTATGACTTTGTAAGTAATGACACTAATGACGATTTAAATAATATTTCACTTTTTTCATTATTAAGTGCGGGTCGCTTTTATGTGACCGCGACTGTACAAGGGAACCTATTAGTCACACTAAAAACGAACTAATTTTAATGACATTTATTATAATTTTCCAGGAACTTTTAGATACATACATTCGTAGAAGTAAAGATGAGCAAAATTAGAATAACTAGACCATGAAAGTCGCGTTTATCTTGTGTTATTACTATTTCATGCACACCTAACACCGTTACAATAATTTTTACTTTACATAAACAGGTCATAGTATAACAATAGCACTTAAATGTTGTATATACGTAACATCAACCCGACACATTCTACTACAGATTCTGTTAATTATGAAGTACTTATTTCAGTAAAGTCTTATAAACCAAACGAAGTTTTGACAGACCCCTTGGTGACTACCTTAAGACTAGAGAATAAAGGTAGTACATATGTACAATAGTACCTATTTCTATTTCTATTTATGTGTTTTATGTGTTCTTATTGACCGATACCTAGAATTAACTCAAGCAAATATATGTACATACTTTTTTTTACTTGCTCTAAATGATCAAGTTTGGTTATCTTCCCAGCAACATCGGCGGCGTGGTAACGCAACCGCGCACCGGTGCGAAGACCTCACTAAATCATTCAATCGGTAGTAGCGACGTACGATGTGTACAAAGGGCACATACACATACCATAAAGTGCATTCTTCTCTTTTCTAATTCAAAAAGTTTTTTGACTGGGAAAATCCAATTAGTAGGACATTTATGTGATAGAAGAGGCATATAAATTCTTGCCCAAGTCATCAGTAAAAAATATCTACATATAAGTAAACGAGTGTTAATGTAGCAAAGTTCTGATTTATGCATAAAGTTTTGGACAGTTTAATACAATTTGATCCTAGATATCTTTGCACTGAATGATAAGTACCGGTTATGCTTGATTTCACACAATACCATAACAACGTTTCAGAACGAATTCATTTCTTTCTTAAGTTGAACATTGAAGAAATAACACACTTATTCTCAAGGATTTTTAATTAACATTTTTCACTGTGTGTAGTCATGCAGCCTACAACTACTACAACAGATGTTTGATATCTTACAGATCTTCCTAAATTAAATTTTATTAATTAAACAGCACCGCTTAATAACTAAAGATTAAGGTGGGCGAATATTTTTAATAAATTGATTACTATTATAAAGTTTTGCCAAGATCTTTTCAGTGCTTTACTCTGTATACTGTGCTGCAGATTCCGAAACAAATAAGCTCCGTATAAATATACCGAAGTGATTACCAATAGTGGAAGTAAACTATTGCTTTGTAAACTGGACTTTTCAATCGGGTCTTACATAACTACGATTATTAAAACAGTATTGTTAGTTTAATAACACTTATTATTACTTTGCTATTGCTGTGTTTGACGAATCCGTTTCTAACGGTTGCTAACCAATAATAGAGCTACTGCTGCAATCAACTAGAGTTAGATTAAAACTTTTCTTAAGCCATTGAAATAATATGCTTAAGATACTGTTAGCTATTTTTTGCCCGTAATGGTCATATTTTTCGTAAGCATTATTAGGTCTTAGTATGTTAATTATTACGACGGTAATAACGATTTTGATGCAACAAATCAATCTGTCGCACTTCCACTATTACAGCAATCAAATTTCTTTTTATTGGTGCAACTGAAAAAATACTGCGAACGCTATTCTTCAAGCGTTTACCACTCCTCAGCACCACCTATACCGATTAGGTCACTACTTGTTTACAATGAAATAGCGCTTTAAGACTATACCAAGTGAAAGGAGCACAATTTGCCTCGTAGCCGTGTCTCCTTTGCGAAGTACTTCTGGTTGCGTTGGAAACCAATCGATATTACACATACATAATTTATTATACTCTATTGCAGTAGTGTAGCGAATTTTCTCAAGAAATATGAGCAAAACTTCTTAGTTTAAACATCTTATTCACACTATAAACGGTGTACGTAAAATTACAATTACAGTGTTAAGTTTAAATAACATTGCGCTTGCAATTTAGCTTTTGTACTGCTTTTTGTTGCGACGTTTTGAGTTAGTAATTGAATACAAATTATTATATTATTTACACAAGTAAATCATTGCTTTGATAAGCGTAGGGAAATCAACGAATAAAATACTTATAGACTTATTTCATATTTAGTCAATCATATCCACATAATAAATAAAGTCGTATTTCAAAGATTAAATGTCGTAAGACATAAGTATAGTATAGTTTACACAGCGTTTATGACGAAACGGACGACGTACCTTTCTTTGTAAATTTAACTTTAAAAGGACAACATATAAGAAAGTGTAAAACATTTTTGTAGGGTATAAAATTCCGAATTTTTATGTTCTGGGGAGCACTATTCTCTATTGTTCTAGTTTTCGACTTGTGCCAATTACAAAGGTGGGAAGCAGGGGTACTGGAATTTGTTTAAAAATATTGTTGTAATTAGGTACTTCTAAGCTGAATTTAAGTTTGAAATTTTGAGTTTCCGTATATTCAAGTATTCGAAAATCGAATTTTAAATGCCAAATTCGAACAGTAAATTAAAAATCTTAGAAAATTAATCAAAGAGGGAGACACTTGTTGAAACTCCATAATTAAATTGTTTACACGTGTATCGTCGAAGCCACAGTGTGGCGAAACAACATTGTAATGGTAATCTACAATATACTTTGAATCTTATACGTGTGTATATTTTTACCTACAATTTAAAAATCTTAGGATTAAATCAAATCAAATAAATTCACGCTGACAAGAATTAATAGTTGAGGTAAAATGAATATGGAGCTTCTGTTATGAGGGTTTCCGGGTGTTGACCGTGTCATGATTGATATTCTGAGGATGTTTTTTTAATTCAAACCAGAATCAACGAGCGTCAACGATACTTAGCTGAACATTTCTTCGACACGAGTAAAAAAAAATGCTTTGATAAGACATCTGTCGTAAGTAAGTTGCTACACTATTTTCCTCGAAAGATAAGGAAAGCGATCGAAATTAAAAAACATCCTCATAATCTGAATCGCGCGATTATCAACTCTCCTCCAACCATTTGAAGGCCGGTCGTTTCCGTTTCAACGGCCAGAGTTCTCTGATCCGCTTCACAGCTTACAATTAGTCGTATATATACCCCTGCAAAACAGCCATTCCCTGTCAGAAGGTTTTTGCCTCTAGCGTGGTTAACACGTCGAGTTACAGTGACTTTCTTGTACCTCCCTCGCCCTCCTTCCCCCCTTAGTGCAGAAATGTCGAATTTTTTATTGTATGTCTTGTGTATTTTATTTCTATTTGTACTGTATATATTTTATTAATCATGACACGGTCAACACCGGGAAACTCTCATAATAGAGACTCGGGCCGTGGAAGCCTTTGATATCATTTATATATAGGGTTATCATAAAGTACTATATATTTTATTATAACAAATTAAGTTAATAACAAAAAATAAACAAAATCCCATTACATAAGGAATAAGATTTAGTGTGCCCAAAACCAGTTACGGCAATTGGTGAGTACGACCTCCATTTTGTTGTTGTAAGATTAGGAAACTTTTCTCAAAATTTTCCGTAACATTTCTGATTCAATTGCACCCAGTTGCTGCGAAATATTGTCTTAATTAAGATCAGATGGTCTTGGTGGCCATGAATTTGCTTAGAATGTTTTCAATTTTATGGCGCGATTTGCAGTTGTGAAACCACATAATCTCTTGACATTTGCAAGTATCGTTCACCGGTTACAGTTAAAGATATGGCTTTTCGATTCTGTATTTCATCGTAGAAATACGCGGCAATGGCAGCTGTGATGCCGTATCAAACAGTGACTTTCTTGCCAAGAAGATCTTCTTAAACAATTTCTTGTGAATTTTTCCAAACCAGATTCAACAGTTTTGAGTATTGACTGCACCATTCAGAACAAAAAATACGGCAGAATTATTCGGATTCAATTTTCATGTGAGCCATTACCCTTAAAGAAAAATCGGACCAGTGGTCAAGTCTATCTCCTTTAATTCAAACAGCATTTTTAATTTATATGCCCACATTTTTAGAATTTTGCGTAAAATTTTCCAAAAATCGTGGTATACGGCAATCGTTTGAATATCGCATTTACACTGCTGATTGCTAGTGGGATACCTCTGGCTATGTCCTGATTTTCATGACGAACCTCTGCAACTTGGATATTACTAATTCTTGGTCTTCCTGATCTTGGTAGGTCAATTACAGACACAATTTTTTCAATTTTTTGGATCAAATTACGGTACGCTTTCATTTGTGAGGGCTCCCCTGTCAAACCCATTCTCGTGCAAAATCTTCGTAATCCAGCGGTATTTCCCATAGATACTGTAAAATTCCATTCCTTAAACAATTAGATTGCCTTTATTTTTTCTTATTAATTTATTTTGTTAAAAAGTTACAATAATTTAAAATATATCCTTTACTTTATGATATCCTTGCATATTTAACTATTTTAACTAATGTAAATAAAATAGTAGTAGTTTATTGATTGCTAATGTAGATCGTATATCCCTGTGTCTTTAGTGTCATATTGTAAATGTTGCAATCTGCCTTACATTTTTGATAAAAAAATTATAGTATTATGTTATAAAAGTTATATTATAGAATCACTAGAAAAATAAATGCTTGACAATTCAACGATCGCTATGATATTTTTAAACATATCAAATACTTTCCATAAGACTAACAAACCTACAGTTGTTTATGATATGTCAAGGATAGCAACTTAAGTTTAATATATATTATAATTAGATGGAGTATCTTCCTTATAGTGCCAGTAGTAACAGTTTTCAGTTTCTTAGTAAAGTCAAGTTTCAAATGCCATGTCAGTGAATGGTAAAATACATAGTTCACGTAATACATATTTGAAATTTATAGTTCTGAATTGCTTCTTTTTGTACCAATAACAGTTACTCTATTATTACCACTAGTTTTATATCAGATTTATTGTCTAGGTACAATTCATAACTAGCACTAGTATTATGTGCTATCGAGGGCAACTGTAGTTACAGACTGATATCTAGCACTTTCAGCTAGAAAGATTCGCAAGAAATGTAAAGCAGGATGTTATAATTTCATTTTCAATAGTTGCATTTATTATTTATATTAATAAGTAATGCTGACTAGAAGTCTTAACTAAATTTCGTAAGCACATGTTGGTTGGCAAAAGTAACATATACATACATATGTTTTACACATGTAAATTTTCAATAATATACTTTTTAATATAATCACACGATTCTATTTATAGAAAAACGAATTGTTTCCGAGGCCTTATTAAGAAACACTTTAAATCAAATAGCTTTTTATATAAATTTATGTTTTCTTAATATTTACGCAATCTCATAATAATGAATTTAGTTTTAATTTATTAAATCATAGGTACGTATAATATATGTATTTTTCTGACCTTTATGTACTCATCTATTTTCCAGATATTATTCCGTTTTTAGGTCAATTCAAATATGTATTATTAATTCGGTTAAAGATCAATTTACTGCAGAAACTTTATAAGTTAATAGGTTATCGTTAAAACTTCGTCAGTGGAAGAAATTGACATTTTATTATTATTGCTTTTACTACTTTTTCTATTTTTGTAATTGAATATTATATCTATTTACTAACTTGTTCCGCAATGTGCTTTGTGTATGTGATTCTACTGAATTTTGAATAATATCTTCTACATTATAAATTAATTCGTCTGATGAAATATTATCTACTAAGATTTGGGGCTTAAATTTATATAACTTATAATATAATAGACTACACAATCTCTTAGTTATTCCGTAAAATTACAGAGTTTCCAAGTAGGTACTTCGGGATTGATTGGTTTTTGATTATTAAATTATCATGAATTTAGTTCAGAACTGTTACTTGTTATATCTTATGTGTAATAATACTATTACTCCCTTAAATTCTTAATCTCTAATAACTCGACATATTGTATAGTTTGTGTTGTTTCAATTAAAACATTAAGCGAACGCTAAGAAAATAATATTAAAGTTTCTAATTTTATAATATTTCTAATTATTATTTGAACAATAGTTTGCACGATAAAATGATGACCAATTTATCATAAGCTCTGTTCTTTTATTAATTTACTACGTTGTACTGAATTCAGTATGATCATATTTATTTCCAATATATTCACAATTTGCTTGGTTTAAATTCCTTTAAATACTCGTTACCCTTTGGCCTGCGGCTATACGGCTTATTACAATTGCACAGATATTTTATCTCAATAGCGATTCAGGACGGAAAACCTACAATAGACGCGTTTTATTGCAGTTTGAGTCATTGCTTTTGCCCTCGATAGTACATAAGATCATTGTAGTGTAATTATAACGTTTACAGACACTGCGCACTACATTTTCTTTAAGTGCATTGTAGCACAATTACTTACTACTCATTATTAAGTAATGATATTAAACAGATCATTTGCCATTATACATAAATATTTCTTTCTAATATGACATGGGTGTGTTTTACGGCTTCGGGACAGCTTTATGAATACAACTTGCAGGCTCGCTCATTGCTTTATCACCTAATTTTTTATTATAAACAATAGTGAAACTCGTCTATATATACAGCATTGTTGTACAGCAATACAACTGGTAAAGTAGAATATAAAACGTCACGCAACCAACCTACCTCTAGTACATGACTTATTGTGTACTTTGAGATCTTGCTACAAAAACACACCCGTGAACTTTCAGTGGAATTCCAGAGGGTTCGTCGATCACGTTTTTCTTTACCTTTGTAATATAAATGACGTTTGCATAAAAACGTCGCGATAAATGTATGCAAGCACGTGAGAAATGTAAAATGCATTCATATATGTATATCATTCAAAAACAATTTACACAACGAATACTATGTATTTTCAAGGTTACTTTGTTCATGTTCAATACGATCATGGTATTGTAGTATTATAAATCCGCCTATGTATGTATCTATGTAGATTATATTTAACATAAATACCTACCTGACGTAAGTTACTTGATTGCTAAATAATTATGCATAGTAATGCTGATAACAATAGTGATTGTATGTCCGATGTTTACAATTTAGGTACTTGATACGGAAGATTAAATTTACTAGAATAACTGAATTTACTGGGATATGTTTATCTAGCATAGGTCTTCCTGTATCCGTAGTTCACATATGTATTATGTATTACAAGGAACTGGAAGGGCACATTTTCGAACACATTTTCTGAAGTGGGTGTAGTAAAGTTATGCCTTGTTAAATGGCTTTTTGAAATGTTATTTTAATGTTAAATAAAAAAGCACAAAATCATGTTTTCTTTTCAATCTGTTACGAATCGAGAAAAAGTTTCAAACAAAAACTACATACTTAATGACGTAGAATCCGAATCTGCAGTACAAAATGGGGATTCCCATTTAAGATTTTAAATTATGGGGACGAGGGGGGAGGGGGAGGGGTAAGGTATCGCGTTCGGCACCATTCAGTAAACCCCCTAGATTATAACAAATCTTATTAAGATCTTTTTTTGATTTGATGCAGTATTTTAGACATATACCGTTGTCTCAAGATAAAAAAACTCCCATAGCATATATGTATGTATGTATACATATAACATAATGACCTAAATTGAGGTCACATCACAGGAAATGTTCGTGGTTTTTGAAGCTAGACCATTGATCAAATTGAACATTTTCCATCATAACGGTATGATTGGGAAAACAATCAAGTATCGTGTGCACCATATATTTTTGATGAAAAGGAATTTCGGATTCTAAAAAATATATAATAAAAAAATTATATAATTATACCTTGTTTTTTATTAAGAGGACCAAATGCTAAAATCCGCTTCACATTAGGCAAATTAAACTGAGAACTATTTCGGGCGTAAATTTAAATGATGTATTAGAACTCTAGATCACTATCACCCACAGGACACCAAACACTTGGATAAATGCCAACGCGTTTCGACAGCAATGCTGTCATTATCAAGGCGATAATAAAACTAAATAAACTGACAACAACCACTTAACAGGAAACCTAAAAATTACACGTAAACAAGCACCAACTGTTTCGCATCATTAACTTCACATTAACGAAAACAATGACGAATGTGGAATAGGCCCATTGTCACTGTTCATCAAACACGACTTGTTTTTGTAAATCTCCAAACTTTCAAAAACATTTAGAAATTTACAATTACTAATCGGTCTAATTAATTTTACATTAGAATGATCAATATTATGATCGTTTTCGAAAATATGTTGGGCAACGCTGGACTTCTCAATTCTGTTATGTTTAAGATTAGCCATATGCTCCTTGAATCTTGTCGAGATGGAACGCCTTGTTTGCCCAATATATTTTTGATTACAATTTTTACAACTAATTTCATAAATCCCCGACTTTTCCAGAGGCTGTACCTTATCTTTAGGGTTACCGATCAGACTTCTCAAATTAGTGCCTGAACTGTAAACCGTCCCAAGATCCAGCCCCTTGAAGATTTTACTCAAACCTTTAGTTATAGAGGGAGCAAAAGGGAGGGTAACAAAAGGTGTGTTAGTGACTTCTTCTCGAAAAGTCGTGGATTCTTTCAAAAAATTCCTATAATTAAACGTCCTAATTAATTTATAAATAATTTGAGGTTGGAAACCATTACACCTGGCTCCATGTTTAATGACTTCTAGCTCTTTCTCGTACCTAACCTTGTTCAAGGGAAAGGTGAGCAATCTATGAACCAAAAAATTCAGACTTGCCATTTTGTGTTGGGCACAGTGATGGGAGTCTGAAGGAATGTAGCGAAGTGTACTGGTTTCTTTCCGATATACGTCAAATTCTAAACAATTCTTATTTCTAATAACTAAGGTATCTAAGAAAGGTAGCTGACCGTGTTCCTCTTTTTCATATGTAAATTTTATGGTTTCAAACCGATTATTTAAACTGTTAATAAAATCGTCAATATTACAATTCTTGGTGTCGAAAATCGCGAAAATGTCATCCACATACCTTAGCCAAACCCTAGGAAAATATTCGCCCGACGATTCTAAGTCCTTTTCAAATCGGCTCATGAAAAGGTTAGCTAAAAAGGGTGACAAGGAGTTACCCATTGCCGTCCCTTCCTGCTGTTCGTAAAAACTACCGTTGAATTGAAAAATATTCTGCTTCATACAGATGTCAGTTAGGCGAATATATTCCTCGACGCATTGTTGGCTCAAATCGTTTTGAATCAACAAGTCCTTCAGGTATGTCAAGGTCTCTGGAATCGGTACGCTAGGAAAAAGGGAACTAACATCAAATGAAATTAATATTTCGCTCTCCAGCAACTGAATATTTTGAATTGCTTTAATGAATTCTAATGAATTTTTGACTGAAAAACTGGGTTGCTGTATGGGCAAATTATTAAATTCACTGGTCAACCATTTGGAAAGCTTGGAAGTCGGTGCATCGATCGCCGACACAATAGGTCTCACCGACTTACCAGGTTTGTGAATTTTGGGTAAGCAATATAACTTCGGGATAACAGGATTGGAAACATGTAGCCTACGTCTAATGTCGGTAGTGACAAGGTTGTTGCATGCTTTAAACACATTATTTACGTCTCGTCGATGTATTAGAATCAAATAAAGTATGTACTTGTTATAGACAATTGCTATTTCACATATACAATACATTTATAAAAAGAAAAACTGCACAATAATTTTAATATGTAGGTATTTTATTATAGGCATTATATTTGTAGTACATCAAATATATTAACATCGAATTTGTTTGAACAGCACTATCACTGTCGATACTCTGTTTTTCCATTTTATCCACTGCGTATAGATTGTAATGTTCCTTGTGTTGATTTATTATTTCCAGCAACTCTAATCGCACCGTGAAGGGATCAAACAGTATTTGTTTTTGAAGTAACCATTCTTGCATTTTTGCTTTTGTGTTAGTTGTTGGTATTTTTTTCTTTTTTCTGCTATGGTAAGATGCATTATCGATTACAATAATACTGTTGTCAGGTAATTTCTTTAAAATATTATTGAACCACTCCTCAAAAACATTTGCATCTTTTTTCTCGTGGTAATCGACAGTTTTTCTTCCTTCAAATAGTAGTAACCTATCGTCAACAAAACCGTTTTTAGAACCAATATGTAATATAATTAAGCGTCTTCCTTTACTAGTAAGATTGTTTAGACCAGTAGTTACACCATCTATAAATGCTTGTCTGCGTGTTGTAACATTAAATCTACCCACACGTTTGCTCTTGTATGCTCTTCGTTCAGCCATGTTTCGTCTAAATAATAGATTGGACGTTGCTCATTTCTATATTTTGATATTGGAGATAAATATCTTCGTCTCCACAAAACAACGTCATCACGTTCGAGCAGTAAACTATTGCGATTACGTTTTAAACATCTGTAAATACATACTCTCTGTATTACATAAGACACTTAAACAATTAGTACCAGAACTTACTTAAAATTAAGCATTAATTTATACAACGTTGAACGACTCGTTGGAGGTATATTTTGATCTTGCCTTGTTTTTTTTAAGACTTTGTTTAACGTAGGAAGTTCTACATCGTAAAAAAGCCATTATGATTCTTCTTATCATGTATTTGATAGTGTCGTCCATTGTAGGTAGCACCGCATTTCTTCCAATTCCAATTCGTTCTAATGGTGGTGAAATTAGTCCTTTAGCTTTATATTCACCAAGAATACGGAAAACACATGTCTTCGAAACACCTATTATTATTGTTAAATATAAATATATATATATTTATAACTATTCATGAATGTATGTTAACTAAAGTGTTTGCAATTTGCAGGGTTATCTGTGTTTTCTTTATGGTAGGATCTTCAGTATAACTTACTATTCCTATTTTCCTAGATAGTTAAATTTCGTAACATACTTTTTAGTAAGAATAGTGCATTTAGATACTAGTTTGTGGTATCTTCTATTGTTATAAGGTAATACATATGGTTATTTATGATTTACTATCGGTTAATAAATTTATTATTTGTGTGATAAAATAGGGCAACTTCTATCTTCATTATAACGAGTGTGCATAATAAAATGCTTGAATTAATCGCAGCATTGGAATTTGAAACACCATTTTTAACGCAGCTGAAAATATAACTAAGTAACAATAAGACCAGTATGATCTATTCGTACCACAATTATAGAAAATATACCTGCCACATGTACATACTTATGCATGTCGCACATACGTATTCATTACATATAATTGTCTTGGGAAAATATACTTTCAAATAGTTACGTGCTATTATTTAAGGAAAAAAAAATCAATGAAGTCATTGAACTCGGTAAGATTACACGCAATCCTACTTATTTCAATTCTATGAAGTTTCCCTTTCGTAGCATAAACCGCAATAATAGTAACTTAATGTTCCTCAGGAGTCCGAAGTAATGTAATGGGTACAGTCTACGTCAAACGTAAAATCCCAGTAAGTTATAAAAATAAATACCTAATAAATCAAACCTTCTTTTCTAAATACAAGCAGTCAATTAAGAAATACACAACATGTTTATTAATAACTATTAGTCAGCAATATTACTTGATGTAGAAAACAACCAAGCTGAAAATTTTTAAATAAACCCTAGATTTGATAAAATTATTAAATCATTTCTATTGTTGAATAAGTGATAATAAATCTAAACTCAGTAACTTACTGCTACATACCGGGATATTCTCCGCGACCTGTCGATAGAATATCAATGGTTTTCTGGTCGGCTGTAAGTAGGATGGACCTGAACTGTAGGCGTACATGCCCACAAGGCCGCATCTGCGTTGTTGTTTGGCGATTCGTATTAGTGAAAAGGGAAACTGCGATATGTAGCATTTATTTGTTTTTATTTAGTCTTACTTTTAAATCGAAGCATCAGATAATGTAACTGATAGATTTCAGTGTATTAATAACTACTGACCGCGATCAAGATTTACTAACCGTTATAAAACTAAAACCCCGTACCCTAATATCCAGCGACGTCTTATGAAGAATTGAACGAAATGAATCGAACGCCGGCATCACGTGAAATGAATTACGCATGTCCAACGATTCGTCCCCGTCGCGTCGCATTAGTACGGAACGAGGGCTTTGTCGAATTGATTTGATTGAAAAGATCGATCTGTCGATGGCATTTTGTAGTCGTTAGACAAAGACAGCAACGAATTCTTGTCGTTAGACGGCGATGGTATGGATTGAGACAGCCCAGCAGAGTAACAGGCGTGTATTTCTTGACTGTGTTAACTAATACAAAGTTATATTTTCATCTTTTTTTATTCATATAAAGAAGATCGTCATATACACGTCACAGTCAAGAAATGAACCACACATACATATAAACGGGGATATTTACCTATGTTTTAATTAGCAAATCCAAATCCAAATGTCAAACCTTTTCTTCTTTAACCCCATTTGATGCAATACTTTATACTCACCTTGTATATTGTACGCATTATTTTATTTAGTTGGAAGAAGAATTACTTGAAGGAAAATGTGTTTTATTCGAAAATTTGCATTTCTTGCTTTTACTAATCCGCCATACACGATCGATTATAATTAGTGCTTTGTTTTCGTCTTATATTTTGCTTGAGGAAATATCTTCAGTTTAGTTGTTGAATGTTGAAGTTTCTATATAGATGACAATATTACTTTCATTATGGTTCAGTGTTTTTATACTTATAATTCATTTTAATAATGAGTCAGCTATGATATTATTAATCGAAGCGTTATCAGTGCAAGCTATTATTAAGATCTAATCTAATATATTGCATCTGAACTTATATTGCGACCATAATTTGTAATACCAGATCGTAAAAATAACTTATTTTAGTAGCATATGTAAATTGCATTTAGAACTTATTTGACCATGATGCCGTTAGTATGTATATCTACACGGAGATGCGCTATATTTTATAATAAATCTGTAATTGAATCTCTTAGTTTTACTTTTTTATTTAATACCTTGATTTATGTTGATACAGTTCATATAATTGTTTATATTATGTTTTTTCGATTGTTACAGATATAGTGCAGAATCAGTTGGCAACAATGCTATTATGGTTTTGACGAATACACTAAAACTAGGTAAGTAAGCATTACGATCATATGAGTAGTAGGGGAGGTATACCTAAAGTAGGATACTTAACGTTTGGACCCGCTTTAAAAAATAACTACAAATACAAAATAACGGACAACCTTTATAACGCATCCCTATACCAAACAAAACTTTATTCAAATAATAATAATAAACAAGAAAAAAATTATTTCTTGCGCGAATCAAACCTCTCATTTTAGGAACATACATATGTATCTAAAACAGGATCAGTAGTGTTTCTAAAATGGAATTATACTTCCAAAGCATAGATCACATATGAAATAACTGGCCGCATTGTCTTACACTCCACAAGCTTCGTGGACCCATCTTTAACAGAGACTGCACCGAATCCACCTGTCTGTCGCCAGGTTTGATGGTTAGAAAATCTACTTCACAATAAAGGCACACAGGATGGGATACAACTCGTTATAGTAGCACATGTTGTATCCAGAGATATAGAGTAAAGGGAACGCTCATAAACCACTGCGCATCCAAATTTTGATGTACACACTGGGAGTCGCCATTTTTAACCTTCAGACTACCAACATACTTAAAATTTAAGGTTGTAAACCCATAGATGAAATATTCCCTACAAAATAATCAGAGAGATAAGAGTAGGAAGGATGCGCATAAACCACAGCGCAGCTAAATTTTGATTTAGTTTGTGTTACCTAGGTTACGCATATATAACTTTTTTCGGCTTGTTTTTGAATTTACAAAAAACAATTTATTATTTTTGAGGTTACATTTACATTTACAGTTATTAATTTGAATTTGTTTAACATCCCGTCTACTGTAAGAGCGTGTAAGAACGTAAGCGTTTTAGAGAGGATTTTCATCATTTGATTTTATTATACATGCATGATTTCTTAATTTTACTTAGGTTTTCTTACGGGAAGGTTATTGCACGAGTGGTTTAAAAGTAGTAAAATATCGTATGCCTAATATTTATAATACTCAAATTGATAATTTTTAAGTCTAAAGCAAATATTTTGAAAGTTTTTAGGGAAATTAAATATAATACACTTCAATTATATGTATTATTTTAATAATTTGAGTCAATAGCTATGCTTGTTCAATTGAAAATTACTTAATTGAAGAAAACCATGGGTTAGAACAAACTATTCATACCATTATTCTGTAAATTATTTTGTAGGGAATGCTAAGTCTACAGGTTTGCAACATTGAATTCCAAGTAAGTTGGTAGTATGAAGGGTAAAAATGGCGACTTTCAAAATTAGACATTCGCGCATGTTATACGAGCATTCTCCCTACTCTATATCTCTGGTTGTATCCCATTTTATCAGTACATTAATA
The DNA here is from genome assembly GCA_004785975.1 of Popillia japonica. NCBI lineage: Eukaryota > Metazoa > Arthropoda > Insecta > Coleoptera > Scarabaeidae > Popillia > Popillia japonica. Next base: position 14,947 of record SMLS01068587.1, read on the forward strand.
TGTAATATGTAATTTTCCGTATAAGAATATAAAATTAAAATTTTGTAGATTATGTAGTCGTTTATGTGCTAGCAACTGGTAAAAAACTTATCGCCGTCATCTCATTGGTCATAAAGACAAAAAGCTTTATATTTGTAGATCTAAGTTTTTACAAGAAATGTAATGTATGTATGTAATGTATGTTAAGAACTTTAGAAACTTTAAGAAAACGCACCTAGCGGCGTTGCACCAATTACAATTTTGGTCAAACTGGTGGAGATTACTCATACGCTGATAGGAAGTATTAGGTCAATTACACAAGAGATGATACTGCATGTACTGCAAAAATAATTAGGGTACCTATCCCGTTTTACCACAGTAACCCATTTTATGTAAACTTTCCCTACGTATACATTTCCTAATCGTTCAGTTAAACAAGGTATTAAAATGAGTGGTTCCGTAAAATTTATTATGTTTGTCTGTTAATTGTTTGTAATATCAGGGATTGCTGATGAAATGACACAGTGGCAGACGTCGCATCTCATTAATTCTATATTGTATTACTACCATAATTCCTTAAGTAACTATTAATTTAGCAACTCCACCTGCTATGATATTAAATGGAAATACTGTACATTACGATACCTTTGGTATCGAATATACAAGATTGTTTAAATGTACCAAAATAGTATTTTCGAAACCGTTTAAGTTTTCGAAATATTTTTCAAACAAAAAATTACCTATTCCAAATGGAATATAAGTGTATATCCAATCATATCTCTATCTCACTTAGTTTTCTTTGATACATTTACTAACCGAGAGAAATAAAATAATCTTGACTGATGTTGAACTAAAACTTTTTAGAAACTGAGCCAAGTTTTCGTAGAACATTTATGTAGTCACACATACTGAAAAATAATGAATTACGACAAATCGTTTGGAATAATGAATCCTACCGATTTATAACCATTCAAACAATTCGTTTCTAGTTTGAAATTTTTCTGATAAGGAAGTTATATTGAAATTGAAAAAAGATTATAACTTATTCGATAGCCGTATGGGCACTGCTTCAGATTGGCGATTTTATTTTGTTTTTCTTGTATATAGAAATCAATTTGTGCTTGATAGTAAATGAAGCGGTTTGAATAAGCGAATATACGTAATGTAATTCCCATATAAGTATGGATGTCTGACCGGACAAATAAAAAGAAATAGCACGAGACTGCTCCATGCTCTTATTCATACATTTACCAGAATAACAGATACTGATACGGAGCAGCAGTTTACGATTAGCTGTCGAGTTCTAGAGGCGTTTAACGTATACAGTTACGACCACGGTTATTTTAATCAGTTGCTGCCATTTGTTGAGCAGGTCACGGCTGGCTGACTAGGCTTGTTAAGAATTTCTCTATCAGGCATGGTTCCAGTTAAAAATGTAGTTACAGTTTCTATTTAAGAGAGTACTAGAAAACAACATTAACACGAATAAAATTGGCAATCTAGTAATGTACGTCCATACATAAACACGAATGCTGTTCGTATTTATACGCACTATATGTATGTATATCTTTCAGTCTTACAACTTCCGTAGTAAGTACAACCTTAGATGCGACTGTTGGACATTTTTTTATGTTTGTTCAATATAGTTACCCTATACAAGGTTACCTGTAAATAGGCTTCCCGAATCTGAAAACTACGTATCTATAAATGTGTAACTGAAAATGAAAAAAGAAATTTATTTGTAATACATCAAGAATTTTCAAATTTTAGGACCCAAAATGCAGTTATAGCTGGTCCATTTCTTTGTTTATCCTGCATTTACACAAATATGATCTTTCAAGATCAGGCATATGAAACTAAAAAATCGATGAGAAATTGTTACATGATATGAACAGTGTATTGCGACGCAGCTGGTTGGTATTTGCACGAGACCAAGACAAAGAGAGATAAACATATAGATTGGCAGTTGAGTGACCTACAGCGTTTTTAATTCTATCGAGTCAGCTTTTATTAGTCGTACAGACATTTCTACTGTAAAGAATTTTTATGAATACTGAATATAATGAATAATAAAAAAATCTTTTTATGAAATTTGTGGTGGTGCTGAGAAGAACCGATGTAGCAGAAACAAGACAAATTATTTATAAAAGATATTCAAAGTGTCCACCATGAGCAGTAATATAGGCAATAATGCGGCGACAAAATTTATTACTTACGCACGTAAAGTTCGGCATGTTGTCGCGAATACGTTGTATTGCAAGAGAAATTAGATCTTGCAGATCTTTGGCACTTTCAATATCGGGACGGCAATCATACACTAAATTTTTCATGTATCCTCACAGAAAAAAGTCTAATGGATTTACATCTGGACTACGAGCTAGGCAAGGAATGTGACCTCCACGTTCGACCCAATGTGGGAAAGTTTCGTTTAAAAATGCTTGAACAGGTCTACTGCTATGCGCAAGTGCTCCGTAGTACATAAACCATAATTCTTGCCGTATGGCCAATGGTATGTCATGCAAATAGTCGGGTAATGTATTTCGGAGAAACTTTAAATACAAGTCTGCATTTTAATCGCTGTGGTCCAAGCAATTGATCGCCTACAAACCCTGTTCAAACACTTACGGATGTCCTAACTTGCGAAGAGCCGTATGGATTTTCGTATGCCTAACGATGAATGTTGTGGAGTGTGAACATACCATCTTTGGTAATCATAGATTCGTCAGTGAAGAAAATTACTGAAACGAGATCTGTCTGTTGAGCTTCTCTACGTTGAAACCGTTTGCAGAAGGCAACTCGGCGGAGAAGTTCTAGTTCCGTTTACCTTTGCACGCGTTGGATATGGTACGGATGCAGTAAATTTGTTTTCATAGTTTGATGCACGGTAGTTTGAGACACATTTACCTATTGTGCTTATACAGGGATTTGCTTTCACGATGTTTAAAATTTTCTTGCTTGGAGCACTCTGCGTGATTTTTCAAGCCCATATACAACTCTCACAATCATCGCAGTCGAGGGATGAAGTCGATTTGGGAAACGTTCTGCGTACAATTTTTTGCGCAAGAATATTTTGCTGTTTCTCCATAAATTAGAATGAGGTAGGAATCATAGCAAAGAGATGCATCCACAGCAAATGCCAAGTGGATACTATATACTAAACAGAATGTAAACTGCAGCGGTAAATGTATACCGATAGTTGGTGATTCTAATACAATCATGTATATACATACTTATGTTAGATGCGTCAGGGTCGGACTGGACTAAAGAAAAATCATTTTCTCATTACCCCGTGCACACGAACACACAAAATTTTGTATCTAGGATTGTCTCGTAACTATCTTTCACCCCCTTTTATTTTGCGCTATTTAAAACTAACCCAGTATAAGCAAATACAACGCGCGTTATTATGTAAATTGCCAATGTGAATATTATACCATAAACTAGTTAAACGTATTTGACAGCTAATAAATTCGTAAGAAATAACAATAGTTAAATTACAAATATTGATAATGTATTTTCTTTGTTTCAGAGTTAGCACTTATAACATTATTATGCATCTCAACAAGTACCTTAGAACTACCACACAGATCTCAAGCACCCGCGACCACAACTACTTCAGCTAAAGCTACAACTGAAGCACAAACCGCTACAGCCACAACACAAAAGTTATCTGCGATTTCGTCCAAACCAAAGACTGATAATTCAAATAGCAACCAAAATGCAGAACAAAAGCAAAATAGAGGTTCGACAAAATACTCCGTTTATGCATACTCAACCACAGAAGCAACGAAAGAAACATCAATTTCAAAACAGAATTCGCAACAAACTAAAAGTGCTAAACTAACAACAATGAGAAATGATAGATCTCTAAGCCTAAATACGGACAAGTACAATTCACCTGAGTTTCATAGTGAAAATAACATATACCCTGAAACTCAAGTTGCAGATAAAAAATATGGCAATATTAACAAAGAAAAATATACTACCGAGAAAACGTGGGAATTTGGTCATTTTGCGGAAATGGAATTAACAACACCTAAAAATGATTTTTTTGACAGCAAATACCGTCAAACTCAAGATGATATAACAAGAACATTTAATGATATGTTAACCACTGATAGAAGAGAAATACTTGAAGATAAATATAAAGAAATACATGAAGAAATTACAAAATCTATGTTAGTTGAATTAACCACACCAAAAGATGAACAATTTGATAGCCGACATGAAGAAATACGTGAAGATTTGTCAAAAACCCTAGAGCATATTGATAATATTTTTGATGAAAAAGAGAAAAAAACTGCAGTAGATACAATAGAGAAACCAGCAGTAAATGACACAGAATTGGTTTCTGTAAGATACAGAAATATACAAGCGAATGAAGCAAAAATTAAAAATAAATTACGTAAGGATTATGTTGATGAAACAGGTTTACAAATGCAACTGACGTCAAAGTATAACAGCAGCCAAACTATTGATGCACCTGGAATTGTAGCTAATACGATACCTACACATAAAGACAACGAATCGGTAAAGAAACTGGACTTAGATCAAGGCGAAACTACTGTCGAAAGGATCAGCATTGAAAAACCAGAAAAAGATCCGAGTACATTATTTAATAATAAAATAGAAAATGAGTTGTTTCATCCTCTAACCACAGAAGGTCCTGAAGAAAAACCTTACGAACATAAAAATATCTATATATTAAAAAGAGGGTCGACCATACAAAGCAGGGAACAATCAGCTGACAAAACTTTATCCACAGAATCGGGAATCCCTTTAGATTTTTACTTACCTCGATCTTCAAATTCAGATTCAAACCACAGTCAAAATGATACTTTCGTACCCAAAACTACAAAAAAAGATAAAGTTGCTAACAAAACAATCAAGAAAGAATTGGAAGTAACACCATCAGATCTCGATAACAAAATTCCTAAATATTTGCCATCAACCACCATCAGCAGTATAAAAACCGATACAACTACCACAAACTCTGTTACATTGACAAGTAATAAGCCTGCTACAGAGGAATTTACAGCTGAAACGTTCTACGAAGTTGATAATTCCTCAACGACATCAGAGCTTTTTATCTCAACAGAAAGTACTATCGAATCTGAATCTACTACTGAAAATTTTAGTACAAGTGAAATAGTAAATTTCTATGACATTTCTGAAGCTGAAGTAACTTCTGAGCTGTCTTTAGACACGGAGAGTACAAGTACAAAAGCTACAACTATGGAAGATGTAGTATATACAGAATCTACAACGGATAAATTACAACTTTTAGAACATGTGACAATGCAAAAAGATGAAAATATAACTTCACAAAGTGACGAAAAAATGGTATCTTCAACTATGACAATCGTTACGGAATCTCAAATTAATAAAACAACAGACAAGGAAAGTATTACTTTTGCATATAATAACTCTAAAAATGAAATTGGTTACACTACAGAACGTATCCTTTTAAACACTATAATTAACGAGAGCGTTAAAATAAGCACTTTAGTAAATAATATAACAGAAAAGATTCCTGTCAGTGTTTCATTGCCAGAAGCTACAAACACCACAAGTGCTCCAAATGTTAAAAAGAATGAAAGCGTGTCAAGCATAATGAACGAGGTTACAAAGCCCTCCAGTTCAACAAATAATGATGCTACAAATAATGATTTTACCAATACTAAATCAACAAACTGGGATAGTGTAACAGAAAACGTAATGCACGGCGAGGAAATTCCTACTAAAGAAAACAGCACCACACAACACTCTGAAAACGATCAAACGAAACAAAACGAGATTGCTTGTGACAGGTTGGCTCATGAAGAATGCGAAAACCCTGACGATGGTGCTGATTATAGTGACAGTAATTTTAAACCGAATAATGCTGAAGAAGGGAACGAATCAGATGCAGATCTGGAAGAAAATGAACACAATCAACATAGCCACACTGACGAAAATAAGCTTTCAACAACAATCAATATTGCGTTACCGACAGAATCTGTCCGACAAACAACGCAAGATCCAGTTACTACTACTTCCAAAACTATCGCCATGACAACAACCACTAGTTCTCCGACACCAGATTTACTAGCAACACAAATTGTGCGCCAAACGGATTTAGATGCTGATGCAAAAACAGATAGCATCGTTAGTTCTGAAGAAGATACTGATGAGGATGGTGGAAATGGTGGAAAAATTGCAGCAATTGTAATATCTACAATTGGTGGAATTTGCCTATTGTTGCTCGTTGCTTTACTGGTAAGTAATAGCTTGTACGCTAATAATAATGAATGTATGCATAACAATTCCCGATTATAGATTATTATGAAGAAACGACAAAAACGTTTTAATTACGGACAGCGTTGCAGACCTGTTAGCCTAGATGCGTATAGTATGGACAATGTTTCAATACATAATAGCACCAGAAGGAAGGGAGTTTTGATGACGTCTAAAAGATCTTATGGAAATCCTGCATTTGAGGACCCAGTAAGTTCCTAACCTATTGTTATTTTTAATTACATTGTGGCAAACTTCGTATTCTAAATATCACTGTCGCAATGATTTTCACTTTTAAAAGTTACAGTGTATCTTTTGTTTCTAATATGCAACCAAATGTGAAATAACTGTAAACAATATATACTGGTATATCGCAAATATAATCAAAAACTACGATTCAAAAATTCATAACATTCTCGACACTATCTACATACATCAACTTAAAATATTTGTAAATTAAATGTCAATTTTTATTCAGAAGTACTTTTTCTAATGAATATACATATACATACATATATCTATACGTAATAGCCTAGTAGTGAGGATAAATCGTTAAATATTAGGCATTAGAACTACGCAAGTTACTCGTCTATTAGTTTTTTATTCCTCATATTACCCAAAATAATTTTGTGGCGTTTCGATGCAGTATTTTTGTCGAAGATAGAACATAGTCAAATATTGGTAGAAACTCTTCTTGGCTATTTACTAAAGCATGTTAGTTCATTTTAATACTTCTTGGGTAAACTTCAAAACACACTGTTTTATTACTTTGCGATATAAGAATCTAGATATTAGCTACTCTATTATAACCATATTCACGTTGCTTCGCGGTAAATGTATGTAATGAACTAATTAAAATTGAAATGTTTAAATAAACTTGAAGAATAATACTTAATACGTTGTTGTTAACGTTCCTTTGGTATTTTAGCCCAGGCATCCCTCACTATTGCCCAAACCTCACTGTTATTGCATGGTCTTGACCTCGTTTTCGTCACCCCACTAATTTTCTGTGGGATCGGATGATTGTGCCGGCCAAGGCATAACCTCAATCCTTTTGAACCGAAACCACTCCTTAGCTGCTCTACTCGTGTGTTTTGGGTCTTTATCTTGCTGGAAGACTCATTTTAAAGGCATTTCATATTCTGCGTTTGGCAACATAGTGTTCTTTACAATATCTATCTAAACATGTTGATCCATCACTGTATCAATAAGGTGTATTGATCCTACACCATAATACGAAAAACATGCCCAAACTAATATTTTTGATTCTTTGTGTTTCACCGTTTTCGTTGTATCTCTTGGTTGATACTCGGTGTTGGGTGGACGGGGAACATACCGACGGGAACCACTACCCCCAAAAAGAACAAAATTACTTTCGTCTGTCCACACTACGTTGTGCCATTTCGTGACCAGCCAGTTTAGATTGTTTTTGGCTCATTCGGTACGGTTATTAAGTTTTTTTTTTTGTTAAGAGGGTTCTTTCCCTGGACGCCTAGTTCTAAAAGTCGTCTGCGAATAGTTACTGCACTTACAGACAATTTGAGCTATTTTTGAATCAAGCAGGAGGATGAATTCTACTGTACCGGCCAATAGATCTATCATCTACTGCGCTCGGGATTCGTTTTCTGCCCCGGCATTCTGGTTTCCTGATATATTTTAAGGCATCAGCAATCATTAGTGCAGTACAACACAAGAGATTATGTATTTCGACATGTTTCCCTTCTTCTCTTAATTTTCTGATAAACTCACGTTTCTCGTCAGAATAATGTTTTGCTTTTCCCACGACATTAAATTTTCAATCGAGAGGTTTAAGTTTTTTATATAATTACAGTACTTACTTTCCTGGCTGAAACCAGCATCTATTTAATGTGAATCTTTTGAATATTGAACCGTCTTCCATCCCCACTATTATTTTTTGAACAGTATTTCCTCCGCTAAAAGCATAAAAACACCTACTAAGCATTAAAGTTGATGAACCTTGCGCTTAATGTTCTAGTTATTTTGTGTGATATCTAGCGTTAGTTTCTTTAAGCAATGAAAAATCCAATTCTAATGTATAAATCATCAATAAATTTCAGTAATATGGTGTTATTATACGCACTATTATTAGGTTGTATATTATTATAATACGCACTATTAGGTGTATTCTTTCGTACTGAACGAAGTGAATATATTCAATGTGAATATATTGAAAGTGATTGTTATATTCAAATCACTTTATACTGATCAAATCTAGATCGAAAGAACAGCCTCAATCACTACCGCCTTTGCGCAAATATAAAAAAATTGCCGTCTAATTTTTATTTATTGTTGTATGTTTACAATATCGTGGACAAATTAAGATATTTTTTAAATGTAACTTTATAATCATGAAAATCTTTATACCACTATATTTTTTGTGATTAGGTGATTAAATTATTATACGTAAATACTTAAATTTTCTATATCTGTTCTAAATTTGACCGCGTTATTTTCTTTTTTCGTGTATGTATGTATGTATGTATATCATTTCATATATTAATCTCTTTTTATAACTGTTTCCTTTTTTTAAATCTTAACTTTTTCAAAATCAAAATTATGTCGTAGGTAAAATTTGATAAAATTCACTGGAAATAAAATGGAATAACTCTTGTCGTCTTCGGGATCGTATAAATACACAACTACTTCTTTCGACATATATATATATATATATACATATATACTGGTCCAATTTGTATATTGTTTGAGGTTAGGGTTATAGGCGGCAAAATGCAAATATAAAGTGATTGTTGTGATCTAACGAAATTGTATGATCACATAAAGTGAATGCAATCAGTTATTTAGGGAAAGGTGGGGGAACTGAACGACTTCGAAAGAACAGCGGCAAATTGAACATATTCACTATAAGTGAATATATTCACTTCGTTCAGTACGAAAGAATACACCTATTATTAGGTTGATTATAACTGTATGTATGTATGTATTGCCACTTAAAGTTAAATCATCTCTCGTTATGAAAAAGTTCGTATCTGTGTTTCCTAAATCTCCATTTATAATTATGATAAATTAGTTTTTTTGTTTGTTGTTTAGTTGATAAATTCTATTGTTTACATTCTTACGCGATTAAAAGTAAAACACTGATTGCATGAAAGGTATTTTGCGTAACATAAGTGAAAAGTATTGTAGTAGAAACTAAAAAGAAGTAAGGATTCGAACGCAAATTATTTCTTTTATTAATTTCTACAAGGACAAGTACACGAATATACTTCCTTAATTGTTTATACATACATTGAGTAGAGAACTGCAAGCGATTTTTAATTACAATGAAATAGAAATTGTTTTCTTTGGAAAGACAATAATAAGACGGAAGCGATGCAGCGATTGCAAGTTATTAGAAAGTTGTCTTTAAGATAGAAACAGTATTGAAGACATCATGGTAAAAAATGCAAGGAAGCGTTGTTAATGTTAATCAAGTTTCACAAATTCTGCTTCCGCCTTTATACATATAGTGATTAGAACTATTTTTCCGTAGTTGATATACTGGTAATTATCAGCCTAGCTTATATTATATACTTTTTGGATTTATAAATTTAGTGGAATTTTGTCAGTCGTACAAGTATTAGTTTTTATCACAAAGTGTTTGAGTTATTCCGTTTTAAATTTTGTCTAATAAGAGTCTTAAGAACCGACGTTTAACCTTCAAAACCTTCTCTCATTGTATTAATGTTCAAGCTACTGCAATACACAGCCCTGATTGTCTATGCAAAAGCTTTCTTCTAAGAAAATTGCTTGATTCAGAATGTTCGAAATATTTGTACACTTTCACGACCCAATCTAATCCGATTGCATCATTTTTTTAATCATATGTTGTAGTATGTTTAGATCGTGTTTAACCCAGAGATATAGAGTAAAGAGAACGCTCATAAACCACTGCGCATCCAAATTTTGATGTACACACTGGGAGTCGCCATTTTTAACCTTCAGACTACCAACCTACTTGAAATTTAAGGTTGTAAACCCATAGATGAAATATTCTCTACAAAATAATCAGAGAGATAAGAGTAGGAAGGATCCGCATAAACCACAGCGCAGCTAAATTTTGATTTAGTTTGTGTTACCTAGGTTACGCATATATAACTTTTTTCGGCTTGTTTTTGAATTTACGAAAAACAATTTATTATTTTTGAGGTTACATTTACATTTTCAGTTATTAATTTGAATTTGTTTAACATCCCGTCTAGTGTAAGAGCGTGTAAGAACGTAAGGGTTTTAGAGAGGATTTTCATCATTTGATTTTATTATACATGCATGATTTCTTAATTTTATTTACGTTTTCTTACGGGAAGGTTATTGCAAGAGTGGTTTAAAAGTAGTAGAATATCGTATGCCTAATATTTATAATACTGAAATTGATAATTTTTAAGTCTAAAGCAAATATTTTGAAAGTTTTTAGGGAAATTAAATATAATACACTTGAATTATATGTATTATTTTAATAATTTGAGTCAATAGCTATGCTTGTTCAATTGAAAATTACTTAATTGAATAAAACCATGGGTTAGAACAAACTATTCATACCATTATTCTGTAGGGAATGCTAAGTCTACGGGTTTGCAACATTGAATTCCAAGTAAGTTGGCAGTATGAAGGGTAAAAATGGCGACTTTCAAAATTAGACATTCGCGCATGTTATACGAGCATTCTCCCTACTCTATATCTCTGGTTTAACCATAATTGTGATTATTGAGAAAACCCTGTATATTAGAACGATTTTAAATTTATCATAAAAACGAAAATACGAAAAATGACTAAGCTAATCGAAAATCAACGGCTTCTCCGGAAACAGTTTCTCTGGAAACGTTGGAAAATTTCAAGAATTTAATTTTTCCAGATAGTATAATATACCGTAAGTTTACGGTTCACAAATTGTAAGTGATAGAAAGCTAAAATTGAGGAACAATATAAAATATACTGAGAACTACCTACAACTGTCACAATGATGTTTTTCCAAAAGAAGATGGTCGCAAAGTGTTGTTTATCTCTCGCTACATGATAAGAAAAAACAAAATACCTTAAGTAGTATTCTTAAGTTTAAACATTTAACTTATGTTACTAAAATGGAGTCAACCGGAAAAACGGTTTTTTCAACAATTTTTTAACATTATTTCACACAATTCTGAATCAGTATAGAACAAACGTAGAACAACAGAATGCTCCTTTTTGTTTGTCACATGGAACATTTTCCGCAATTACATTCAACTTTGTAAATGAATTATGTGCGTACCTTAGCATAGGTAAACTATGTCACTTCTAACTCAGTCACTCGACGTGGACACGCTGCATAAGCCAGCCACTATATACGACTTCGCGATGACTCATCCCTGACGACCGGACACGCTGTAAAAGCCGAGCCCCACTTTTAGTTGGTTTTGACCTGCTTTAGAAACCAGGTCAAAGACAGATCAAAACCAACTACGACCAGGTCAATACCAACTAACCGCAGGTCAAAAACAAGTAAAACCAGGTCAAAACAAACTAAAATCGGGTCAAAACCAACTAAAACCAAGGCTCTTGGGGCTAGGCTTATACAGCGTGTCCGGTTGTCAGCGATACGTCATCGAGGGGCCGTATATAGTGCCTGGCATATACAGCCTGTTCACGTCGGGTGCCTGAGTTAGAAGTGACATAATTTACCTATTGCTTAGGCATCTGATAGAAACGGTTAAATAAGACATATCAACGCGATTAACCATTTAGAAAAAAGATAATGTACACTCTTGGAAAGTAAAGATTGGACACTTTCAATACGTTGTTATATGGAAACTGTCCAATCTTTACTTTCCATGACTGTACTATTAGAATAAAGAAAAAACTAATAACTTGAATACATAAAATTTAGCTAATTATGTGTAACAGCAGCAATACTTATATTAATCTTATATATAGGTAGTAACATTTCGGAGAGGTTTAGATATTACTTAATAATTGTAGACGATCAATCATATAAAGGACTTCTATAGTCATCATCTCATTATTTAGATGCGATTACAGTACATACATCACCATTAAATTATGGATCTAAAAATTACCGGGGATTATGGAAATATAATTAAAAGAATAGGTGCTTAATGTATCTACTTTAGCAAAATATCGAATCAATATGAATCAACACTAAACAATGCAGATAACACCTCATGGAATAGAATCATAAGACGCACTTAGAATTTATTGTCGTTGTGATATAATTTTATTAATAAGTTCAAAGCTTTAATTAATTTGAATTATTGCGTTACTACTCAATGTTCCTTCATGAATGTGAAAAGACAATATTTCAAGTCAAATACTATAGCAAAACACTAAAGGCATCGGCCAGATAAAATCATTCTCCAGATTTACGTGCAACTCTTAAATAATAGTTTAATAAATGTAACACCATTTGTTGCAATCGAGGCGTTAGAGAATGTAAATATTTTTCAATGGTCAATACATATAATTTTACGTCTGAAGTCATAATTAAAGTATATAGTGAAATTTTTACACACTGGCAAAAGCTAACCACCTTTGAATGCCGTTTAACTTACAAGCGGATTAAAGTACTTATTGTTAATAAGTTTATTCTCCTTTCAAATGATACTTTGTGTCGCCTGATCTAGTATACTATATGTATCTAATGAAACTAGATTTCATATATGAGATAATAGCATTGCCATGTACATACACAGCAGTAGGTATTATTTCTATTAACGTTATGTGAACATTCGTTTTCTATTCTATAAACTAGACTATAGATAGTCGATTTCACCGTCATTGCTTTGTTTTTGCTCTTGATTTTTATGTAATAAGATGCTATGTGTATTCCTCTTCTTCTTTCATTTAGGTAACCGCTTAATTTGTTTATTATTTAATTTACTATAATCAAGATTAGATTTGTTATTCTTGTATTCACAGTACATGCCTTATTTGTACTTTAAGAGCATCAACAACTAGTATTACTTTGTACGACGTATAAAGCATGAATTTAAAACTGCAATAATCCCAGTGGTACAATAGCCGCCAAATGGAAAGATTGACTCTGATTAATCTGCACTTTTCACTCAGAGATGGTAAATTTATTATAAATTAAAATATGTAATGTAGAATTAAAGTTTATCAAACATATTATACAGATATGGCAAGAATTTTTTCTTATTAAAAAAAATGCTTGCCTCATCATTAGATATATAGATTTACCAGTAACCATAACTGTGTATTATTGAAAGATTTTCCTTATATTTTTGGGAAAAATATATATAGGTACAGCTCTATTCAAAAAAAAATAGCAGTTCAGCAGCAAAATCTATTATCATCATCTATTATACCGATGTTCCTGATCTAAGGTGCAATTGGAGTCTATATTTTTAGATGCACTATTAACATATAATAACTATAATTCAAACAAACCTTAATGAAATCTAACTAAAAAAAAGGAATTCTTACTGAAACAAAAAGTGCAATAATTATAAATAAATACGAATTATGGAAATCACACTGCAATTGCTCACAAAACACAAAGCGGTAAACACTTGGAATCCTAGCAGACACCAAATAGTCGATAGACACAAGATACACATATAGAGGTATGCTCGTTTCAAAACCAAATATCGTCAAAGCCGCGCATGACGTCAGTACGAAGGAAATTACATTTGAAATTTATGTCACGAAAGGTTAAAATCGCTGGTTTTGTAGGCGGGATTTGTATTTTACAATTAATGCTTCGCAATGACGTATGCATAAGATGCGCGTCGGCATACCTGTTTCTGTGTATCCTGGATAGGCAGTAAATTGGGTAAGGTGGTAGGAGACACTGCCGCCAATCCATTAGCACTACCAACCCATACATCCAATATTTTGTAAAACTTCTAACTTCAGCGCCGCCTGCCGGTATGGATCCCTCTACTATAGTTGTGACGTAACTAGAATATAAACAAGTCCTACAGTAGTGCCCTCCTTCCCCTCTCCTGATGCATATCTAAAGTTTGGAGTCGTTTTCGCTCAACTTGCTTTTGAATAGGTATGTCGTTATTCACTAGCTTACGAATACTGCAACCGATTATTAAAACATAAATAATGAAAGAGGCGGCTAATTTGTTTATGTATTTATTTGCTGACGTAAAACTAGTCAGTATTTCTTTGTCATTTTACTATCACTTATCTTTTATAATAAATGTTTATGTCAAAACAGAGCCCTCCTGGAGTTTATATTTGATCATAGACGATTATGATTCGCTAGATTAGTACTTCGGTCGAACAGCACACACAAATTACTGACTAGGCACAGTATACAGCCTAGAAAGGCGCTGCACTTGCACAAAGCATATAATAGTGACGATATCCTTCGATAACTCTTTAGAACTTTTTTTTATTGCGCTCAATTTAAAGTCTAACGAAGGTAATAAAATATTGTTCTTGAACGCTATAGGTATAAACCAACAGCAACAATGTTTATTTCAGTATCAATATACATACACAGTGCAACGAAGCTCTGTTTCATTCTCAGCAAGGTGGATCATCTCAAACAAATGATAATCACTAATCACGTAGTATGTAAACTGCATCTTTGTTTTACACAAATTTATAATGAATCACACAGTGGTGTCAACAAATGTTTGTGTTATTCAATGAGTTGAATTACGAGTTATATAAGCATCAATTACACTTTTCATAGAAAATGTTAGGTGCATTATCATGTTCACCAACATTTAATTGAAAACTGAAATATCTGAACTAAAGCAACTCTATCGTTTCAGTTATGTTTTCGTCGTTTTGATATGCTATATTCTCCGCAATGTAATACATACACATACCGTGATGTAATTTACAAAATACTTGGCTAATTCTAACCAATAGAACTTGATTTTGTTATTGAACGCCAGTTTACATATATTGCTTTTATAATTATAGGTAATGTGTATTACGTTTTGGCTGCATTGTTTGGTTCTAAAAATATTATATGATAATAGATAAATATTGCAATAGTACTGAGACTGGAGAGAATGATATTCTTGTCTACTTAAAATTTCATTCATATGTAGATTTTTCTTATATTGATACTATTTCTTAAATTTAGCCAACACCAAAATACATTTTAACCATTATATTTACTCCCACTATGAATGACAACACAGCTTGAACAATAGCTCTGCATTCACTATCAAATAAAATAGTATAAAGCTAAAATGCTTAAATACAGTCCATACTACAGTTTTTTAATTTCCAATGACGTATATACAAATTTCAAGAAAGTTTTTACGTAAAATCCATTCTATTTGGCTTATTCCTCTTAATATGTCGAATTTCTTATATTTTAGAATTTAAAAAATAAATTTTATATTGTTTTCTTTTTTGTAGAGTCTACCGACACATCTACTAAATATTTCAGAATTGTTGAAAGTTTCTAACAATGATGAGAGCATAAAAGCAGAATTTGAGAAAATTCCACAGGTTACGACTAAGACTAATGAGTTGCCTGAGGGTTGTGATGTGAAGAATCGTTATGCCAATGTAATTCCACTTCCAGAGACAAGAGTATTTTTGAACCCAATAGAAGGAGTCATTGGGAGTGATTATATTAACGCCAATTATGTAACGGTAAGAGCATTATAAGTATATTATTTTACATAACATTGATTTCGTGAGCATTAAAAACACACAAGTATTTTTGTTAGATATCCAGTAGAATATTATAGTTTCTTATTTTAGGGACCACAAGGTGCCAGACATTATTATATAGCTTGCCAGGCGCCAATGCAAAATACTGTAGAAGACTTTTGGCGAATGATTTGGGAACAACAGTCTAAAGTTGTATTAATGATAACCCATCTGTATGAAAGTGGAGTGGTGAGTAGACTTACAAACATCTTAAGTACTATAGAAGACGAAATGGTAGTTTTTGGTAATGCCCGCTTCAAAACGAAAATTTTAAATGTGTAGAAAACGTAGAAGCAATATGTTTCAAAACTTAACATTTTATCGTACTCCTATAGACATTTATAAGCAACTATGTAGGTATATATGTAAATAGAATTAGCGGTATGATTCATTACTCGATTATCTAAATCAAAACATCAAGAGATACATAAGAGATTAATTGTTGTTTTTAAACAAGATTGTATATACTAGGATGTGTTGAATTGGGTTAGTCTTGACTTTTTTGTATAAATATTGTCGTTCAATTGTGGGATGGCAATATTTAGCTTATTAGCATCATTTTTTTAACTAGCTCAGAACGTGGATATAGGTATTAAATACGACATTTAGGCTGTCCAATAATATGGTCTCCCATGAGTAACCTAAAAGCATTCATATCTGTACATTGAACAGTCCTAGTTAGTAATAAAGCTACTCAGGTACAAATTCTAAAAACCATTGTTTTAGTTTTGTGAGTTGAAATTCTGTGGGTTGAATTTTATACGAAAACAATAAGTCTCTCCATAATAATGTATTATTATTACGTATTATTGAGGAGATTCAAAATGTTTTTTTAATCCTCCAGCGATTTATCCAACTAAATTTAAATACTGATATGTATAATATAATTTAAATACTACACTATTGAGTGCAAATATTACTTTAACATTCAAAAGTTTGCAAATGTTGCATTGAACCTACACAAAATCGTGCAAACAGTATCAAAGAATTATATGTGCCAGAATATAGTTTATATTGCGAAATTAGATTTGGTTAATCTTAGCAAGACAAAAAAACGTGAATAACATAATTGATACTGTCAAAACGTCTGGTATATAGCAGATGCCAGCATATGTGTATATGAAGTATGTATATACCAAAAACAGATCACAATATTGTAGTTACGCATCTGGAAATATCCATTAATGTCATATGATGTGCATGAAATGCTCTGTTCTTGTTCTCCTACATTCATATACCATATGTATGTGTACTCATACTTTATGGCGTTTACATGTATTCTCAGTTACTTTAGAAGTGTTACACCCAGAAGGAGTAATTTGTTCAACTAGATTTTATGACATCAAAATGATTATATTTGAAGCATGCATAAGAATTTCAACTTTTTATCATTGATACTTTTTTGCGGAAAAAAATCTCTTACTTTTCTGCCAAGAGATTCATTTGCATGAGAGCTGACTAATATAGAATAGTTTAGTTATTGCGTGTCCGTATACAAGTGTTAAGTATAGCAAAATGCCTAGAGATCGAAGACGTAAAAATCGTGTTAGTGACTTTTACAGCGATAGAATTGTTGCCTATCGAGATATTGGTGTGCTATCGCGAAATTGGTCGTCGGGTTAACTGTACAGCAATGACGAGAATGCGTGTGTGGACATAACAATGTAGAGAAACACGAGGAAGACCAACTGGTCAACCGAGGCATACCACAGAGCGTCAAGATAGGCGCTTCAGACAACTAGCTCTACGAGACCGTTTTGCTACACCGCATTAAATCCCTGACCAACGCTTGAACTGGCGCAGAGAACGGTAGCATTGCGAAGGAGAATGGCATAATATCGTCTTCAGCGACAAATCGCGATTCTGTCTAGGCATGCACTATGGTCGTACCCTTATATATATTGCAAATGAAGAACTCGGATGTAACTCCGACGTTGTGATGATACTAGTAATGTACTCGCCGTAGACTAGTACGGAATTAGGGTTTTTTTGAAATTGTAAAGAAATAAAATACCAATTTAGCGTTTGACGTTTCGGATGTTATTCCATCCTTTTTCAAAAACATAGGCTGCAGTATATAAATTTTGGTAAAAAATACTTGAGATCTTCAACACACAGAAGTAATATATTTGGGCCAACACAAATGTGGTAAACGTAATTAAAAAAACAGTTTGGACAAGGCAAAAATTGTAAAATGACCCATTGTCATTTTACAATTTTTGCCTTGGCCACTTCTCTGACTACAATGGTTCATCAATTTTAAAATTTTTAATAATTTTTAAAGTTTTTAACTTAGAAATTTAAAAAATTTTTAACATGTTTGTAATTGTCCAAACTGTTCTCTTCCTTTTTCAACAAGACAATATACGGCCTCGCATTACTCGTCGAACTATATACTTTCTCTACGAAGCAGGCGTTATATCATGGTGAAGAGATTGTCCACTTTGTACCATCCTCCACAAACGTTGACGCAGTTAATCAGCGAAGTTCAAGTTGCTTGGATGAGGTGCAATAAGCAGATATCCACCATCTGATTTTGTCGATGCCTAGACGTGTACAGGAGTGTACTCAGCTACGTAGTCGCGAAACATGTTATTAATTTTTTTATATTACATGCTAATAAAATTTCTTGGTAATGTTATCGTTCATTTCTGATGTAAAACTATCACTAAGAAGCCGCTACACCTAGCACTACCAGAAAAATAATTTATAATCTCTCTACCAGTAAATTATAGTTCATTTTCAAAAAATGTACATATTTATCATTCAATATTATTTGATAAAGATTTAACCACAAATGAACTCGTTAAATAATACTTATATGCTTAGTACTCTGAATACACTGATATTCACGCCAATATTTTTACTACTTCATATGTACATACTACTAAGGTTTAATCTGTAACTGTCTATTAAAATTTGTGTTAGGTACCTACAAGACTATGCATAGGACGAGACAAAATAAATATTGTTTTATAGATATATGTATATATTTCAACTACACTTTATACTTTACTTTATAGGACTTGTTCTTAATAGTATGACATAAAAAGCCACACTAATGAGCTAATTTTGGTATGAATTACAACATTTCCGGTTAACATTTGGCAAAGATGTTTACATAGACAATTTTGCATGTACTTCCTCATTCCAACTTCGCTCGAATGTTACCGTATTTATACATTTCTTTTCCGCTAATGTTAAATGAAATGCTTCTTTCTACCGAGCGTACGATATGCCTATATAAAACGATTATCAAGTCTCGTGTATCACCTTTGTTCTTGTGTTTGACTTACTATTCTTTGTTTATTCTTTATTTATATTATTTAAATTACTTGTTTGTTATAGGAAAAATGCATAGATTATCTTCCTCCATCAGAAGTTTTAGATTGCCATAGATTATTTGGAGATTATCAAGTAACACTGAAGAAACGTGAAGTAAAAGACAAATATATAATTTCTAGTTTACAACTTAAGGTTAGTAACGACAATCTACATTATATCATAAATAGCAGTTGCCATTTATATACATGTACATGTATAGTAAAAAATCTTTATCTGCCTACACCTACCCGTATATTACTCATATTTGTAAGTTTTTCATTCTCAATATCAATGTCGTATGACCGCTGGTGTCATTTAAATGCAGTAATATATTTTAAATATACCGTCCTTCTTTATTTTCTTTGTTATAATTATTGAATAAAATGATATTTATTAGTATCAAACATATAGGAAATAACAAAACGCAATAGTGATTTTGTTCGAAAATAATTTAATATACTTATGCTGCACTTCATTTTTCTTGATTTTGTAACTGAGTCGTTATTGAGAATAGTTTCCTGTGAGTAAAAGCTATAGCAATTTACTGCTAAAACTGAATTAAACTGATTAATTCGGATATTTATTAGCTTTTTTGACATTATTAAAACAGAAATAGAATTATTGCAAATAAATATTCTACTAGACGTATTACGATAAATAATGTTTATTGCGTGTTATGCATATTAGAATAATTGTCGAGTTCACACATATACTTTATAATATCTCCTACTCACGATGTTAAATTTTAGAATATGGTATCAAATAGCTGGCGAGAAGTAACACATCTCTGGTATATGGGTTGGCCAGAAAAAGGTGTTCCAGAAGAAGCTAATTCGCTAATAGCATTTCTTATAGAAGCTAGAAGTTGTATGAAGGCTGGAGACAACAAGGTATGTAGTACATACATATGTAAGTCGCTTGAATATAGAAATTAAAGTTTACATTATTTGTTTTTCTTAGGTGAAAGAAACTAATAACACAAATATTAGCAACGGCTTAACTGCATACATGAATCCAGTTGTCGTACACTGTAGCCCTGGTACAGGCAGGACAGGAACAGTTATAGCCTGTGATATCGCTGTTAGAGAATTTGAACTTACAAGAAAAGTAGATATTCCAAAAATTGTTTATAGAATACGAAGGGATCGAGCAAGTGCTGTTCAAACAAAGGAGCAGTATGCATACATTTATAAGGTAATTGTTTTAAACACAAAAGATGCCTACAATAGGCACTCGGCCTATTGTTAGAATCACCCTATTAACGAAAGTACAATGCAACAAGATCAAGCATTGGCTTCCTATTATAGGCTTGCCTATTACATATACCTAGGTATTTTTTGTGTTTATTATTTTTTGACATTTCTCGACGTTATAGGTAATTGTTTTAACAAATATCTTAATATTGATACTTGAGCAAGAATAAAACACGACAAAATTATGTGCATAGTACGTACATACATATGTATGTACATATGCACTTACATACCTACATACATACATACGTATGTTATTTTGTGTTACTAAAACCTTTAATTTGTATTGTCTCAGATCAATATCACTTCAATGTTTGTTAGAGCCAACGCCAAAGCTCGTGAGACCATCTTGCACAGAAAATATATACGTATCATTACGCACGTATGACGTAACTTGCTGATCGTCCTAAAAATATCTACTGAGCCTATAGCGAATTAGAACAATATTTTTAAGTAAGATTAGTATGCTTCTTCCTTACTTTTTTATTTTTATACCTGTCTCGTTTCTTGACGAAAATGCGTATTTGCGCCTGTCTCACGAGCTTTGGCGTGGACTACAGTCAATTAGTGTATCTGTATAAATAGCAGTAGTCACAGAAGTATCCAACAAAATGGGTTGTCAATTGTAGTATTTTACACATACATATAATGCTATATATTATTTGCATTAACTTTTGTATCAGCTTCCATAAAACTTCAAAAAAATATATAAAACACCATATTTGAAGATCAGGTGCAACGTATATTTTTATTAAATCATATCCCCTGTATGTACTTACTAATTTAATTACTTTTATCGATTTCAGGTTATACAGTTTTATGCAACCAAATTGACAGGAGGAGCATTTGATTCCTTCTGAAGGTTTTAATGAAATACCTTCTATTTTATTTCAGTATAATTATGTATCTGTAATAAGTAGTATTTTACAAATGTGATATAATATTAAAGCACAATATGTTTCAACGCAGCCTCAGTGTATCAAAGTATGATAAAGATTTTTAAACATTGATCTTTTGTTTTATGTTGTAAATACTTATGTATTAAATATTGTATATATGTAATTTAACACATGGAGATTATATGTATATGTAACAATTTAGAATAAGTTTGTAGATTTGATGCTCTCTAAAAGTTATTGTTATACGTAATAAAAGTAATGTTATAATAGTTCGTGTTTCTTCTATGTAGGTTTTAGAGATACCTAAAGTCCTTCTATAACTATGTAATTTGTTTAATCAAGATTTATCAGTGATGTCCATATATTGATAGGGATAATGTAAGTATATATGAGAAACTTATCAAAAGCAAAACGCTAAAAAATATTTCTTGCTGATTTGTACTTGATAAATAAAACTTTACTACTTCTTAAATGGCTAGCAGTGTTTAAAAATGGTTGGCAAAATTGATCAATAAAAAATGCGACATTCAACAAACTTGTTCTTCGAATATAAGAAAAAGATAGAAATTTTTTAATAGACAGTTGTGCTTTGAAGTTCAAAAGAAATGCTTAAGTGTATTGTTAGATTATTAATTAGGATTAGGGATTAGCAAACATTACCAAATACTCACGATACGACTTATTTAGTTGCGGTTGCGACGTAATCAAACGTGTAATTTAGTGCAAGTAAATGTTGGTTACATGTTTACATTAACTAACTAATTTACTATAGTATTATCAATTTTCATACTAACCACATAATAAACAAATTTTTGGAACTGCAGTAAGTTCTCCTTTATCTGCTGTAATAGCAAATTTAGTAATGGAAGATCTTCAGCAGGATTCTTTAAGTAAACTAAATTGTCATGTTGAATTTTACAAGCGGTATGTAGATGATTGCATATGCTGCATACCGTTAGGTAAAATTGATCATGTTATACACACATTTAATTCCTATCATTAGATAGATTACAATTTACGTTTGAAAAAGAAAATCAAAATTCAAATTTTTTTAAATGTTAAAATAATACATAATAACACGAACATAAAAACAAATTGGTACATAAAAGACACTAGTAACAACAGACACCTAAACTACTATTCAAACACTTCTGTAAATTTTAAAAAAGCGTAATTAATAGTTTAGTTGACCAGGCTATTAAATTAGCACAGCCTGATTTTAGGAAAGAGAACTTAAGCAAAGTTAGATCAATTCTAAACAAAAATAGTTAGGTATCCAAAATAATTTTACGAGAAACTAATAAAAAAAACGAATACATAAAATATACAACACAGGCACAAACAAACTAGTAAAATATATCACACAATTCCATACATTAACGACTTAAGTGACAAAATTAAATACGAATTTAAAAAATCAGATATAATCATTACATTTACACCATACAATAACAGACAGTTATTTACAAATTTAAAAACTAAGATTAAAAAAGGTAATCCAAGTAATGTCGTATATAAATTAGAATGCAAAGACTGTAATAAATGTTACGTAGAGCAAACTAGACAGTATTTAAAAAACGATTGTACAATCATCAATACACTGTAACACATAACATAACCGCGAAAACTGCTTTGTCTAAGCATTCTAAAGAATTACGACATAACTTTGGTTTTGAAAATGTTAGGATTAAAAAAAAGAAAATAGTTATAAAAAGAGATTAATATATGAAATGATATACATTAAAAAAGAAAATAACGCGGTCATTTTTAGAACAGATATAGAAAATTTAAGTATTAAGTATTTATAATAATTTAATCCGCTAATCACGCCTGAATTTTATAAAAGTAAGCTCTTGACTAGGTTTTTTTGCCATGTTTTTCCCTAGTCCTTGAACAGAATTGTTAGAGCTTGCCAAAAAATACATTGATATAAGGATCATTATTCTTATGATTATAAATTTACATTTCAAAACATGTATCTTAAATTGTCCACTAAATTGTAAACATAATCCTATATATCATTGAATTTCTTTGTCTGTAGATAATTTTGTTGATAGGCATGGCTAGTTATTTATTTATTATTTGACACGAATTAAATGTCAATTTTATTCCACTAAGGAAGTTATAACGCGTACCATATTATATTGTAAAGGTTTTGGAATAAATTTGATGCTTATTCGAATTAGAGTGTTGTAATTGGCCTATAAAAGTGGAAAAAATATCGGGAAAATAAAATAACCAGATATGGGCAGAAGAAAATCTACATGAAGTTGTAGAAGGCCATCAGCAGCAACAATTTTCCGTGAATATTTGGGCTGCCATCGTCGGTGATCATTTGATAGGCCCACATTTTTTACCAAACAGATTAAACGGTATCTGCACCGTTATTGACAATTTGTACAAGAAGTACTACTAGAACTGCTGGAAGATGTACCGATTCAATTAACACAAAACATGTACTTTATGCAGGATGAAGCTCCGCCCCACTTTAGTTTGGTTGCTCGCCAATACTTAACGAACACCCAGACCGTTGGATCGGTCGAGGAGATCCGCACTCTTGGCCACCGTAATTTCCCGAACTTAATTGTTTAGATTTTTCTTTTGGGGCCATCTGAAAACCCTAGTCTACACTACCCCAGTTAAAGTTGATCAATTAAGAGAACCCATTGTTGCATCTTGCGACATAATTCGGAACACTCCGGGAATTTTCGTGCATGTTAGACCAGTCAATGCGTCGAAGAATTGCTGCGTGCATTAAAGCTAACGGCGGACAATTCCAACATTTAATTTAACTCTGTATGATTTCTAATTGTTTTTTTTTTATTATACAATTATGAAGTTTGCTTTTCTTACTTGTTCTAACTTTTTAGTAAAATAAAATTTTTATTTCAAAAAATTGACCATGTTTATCAACATAAAAGTTGATTTTTCTGGAAAACGGTCAACTCAAACGCTCATGACGAACAGTACCTTTTTCGTCTAGAAAGCATTGATGGTTCAAATGGGCGTCTCGAAACCGTACGTTTTCCAGTGGTGTAGAAATTAGGGAGGAAAACAACCACTTCCCCTTCAAAATCTTCACCAGTTATGAATAAAAAAAGATTTCTCGCACACAACTTAGCTTATTATAAGTAGAAAATTCTTACAAAAAGTATTTCCTTTACGATAAACGGTGCCGGAGATACTTGCAAAAAACGATTTTTTTAATTAAATTTTAACACCCCGTATCTCGAAAATGGAGGGTAAGTTGATAGAAACTTTTTTCAAATTTTTCGACAAGCTATCACATCCTGAAATCCTACGCATATATTATAAAACAGTCTGTATATATACAACTCTATGCCAGTTTTTTTTCAAGGTTGTCATCCCTAGGATGATTGACACGACGAATTATCATAGATTATAATTTTATTGAAAAAAAACTGTCGTATGCCCTCGACAACTTTATTGATGTAGTCATTCTCTTATTAGTAATGTTCTGACATAACTGCAGATTATTTCGACAATTACAATAGTGTTCTCTCTGAGAGGTTGGAAAGCAAGGTAATTTTTTAAACACCCTAATCTTAAAATAGCTCTACTAAAAAGTATAATCATATATGCTTTTGAAATAAAATGCAAAATAAAGAGATCTATGTTTTGTATATCCGGTGACTCACATCTTATTTGTTGCCAATAAAAAGCCATATATCTTACAACCTTGATAAACGGCAATTTTCGTCACAGCCCGTTAAAAGTAGCAGTGTCTATTTGAAGTACCTATACATTAAAAATACGCATATTAAATATCCTCTTTGAGATTGGAGGGTGTAAGAAACGTTTAACTAATTTTTGTTATATATAATCGTTATATGTTTTATAAAACGTTGGATGTAGTTAATAAACATATGTATTTTCCAGATATTTTTTCTACTTTTAGGTCAATTCAAACAGTATTTGTTTAAAAATCAATTTGTTCCAAACTCACAGTCAGTTCTACATTATAGGTAGATGCTAAAACTCACTCCGCAATTGATCATTGGCTTGGTAAGCTGCAACCAGTTTCAGTGTACGATAAAGTGGATTCTTATTTAAATAACTGGTGTTCTGGTTCAAAAGTATCTCCTAAATTTGTGAAAGGACATCGTTGACGAAATTCGTCATAAAAAATCTGGAAAATAGATAASTACTTAAAGCTCAAAAATGGTATATGTACCGGTTTTGGTAATACATAGAGTGGTCGAGTGGAGTTCAGTTTTGGAAGCTGACACATACATTATCATATCATTATAATACTTCGCTACGATACAGTAATAATTTATATAATCTGAAAAATTATCACTATTAAAAACCGAAGCGCAGGGTACATCTATACATAAATAAAGAACTTATAAATTTATAAAACACTGGTGAAACTCTTACCGTTTTAGACGTCTTCCGTCAAGTCACAAATTGGATGAAATCGGTTAAATATTTGCAACATAAAATGTGTGTCCACAGTACTTTCTGCAAATCAAAAATCAAAAATGTGCTTATATTTAGAAAACGAGCGTTCTACATCCACTGATGTTATATTTGTATAATTGAAATAATAATCCTTGAAAGAATTTGACAATTCTGAGATTTTTGCAAAACACTTTCAAACTTTACACATCGATTCATTTCGTCTTCTACTGCGCAGCTCTGCGTGAACATCTTTTACTATTTGCACAAATTCCACTAATGACACTGAAGAATTTATCTTTACTAATATATATATGTACCTTACATATATGTGCTGATTATGGTGTTTTCTCTTTTTTAAGTACATAATACGTATGAACAAGCCAATTGCTGTGCACGATGACGAAATATCGTAGCTGGTTCCTCATGCACACTAACCCGAGCAATCTCTTTCTCCGAATGGCTTTCAGACAATAACGACTTGTTTATAACTGCACGACTAGTCTCAAACTCTTAGTGTAAGGCCTGAGTGAAAAAGCGTTCTGCGTGGCGTGGAGCGTGTGGTTTGAGCGGCAAGACAGCGTGCATTGTCTGGCTTCAGTAGTGAGTGATAATCAGACAGCGGTTGAGCTGGTTTGAGCGACTCAGTCGTATTTTAAGTCTCACCATGTCGTCGTATGATATCGTCGACATGTATTTAGAAGAAAATTCTTTATTCAAATTTGATTTATTAAAGGAAGGTCGAAGTGACATTGTTAAGCAAAGGAAAAAGTTCGGGGAATTTTCTACGTTATATGAAACTTTAAGATTAAATGAAGATAAATTCCGCGAATATACAAGAATGTCAGTGTCAACTTTTGACTACATATTAGAAAAAATTCAA
The DNA here is from genome assembly GCA_004785975.1 of Popillia japonica. NCBI lineage: Eukaryota > Metazoa > Arthropoda > Insecta > Coleoptera > Scarabaeidae > Popillia > Popillia japonica. The sequence continues at coordinate 41,649 of SMLS01068587.1, forward strand.
TCGAGCTTGGAACTTACTACCACTAACTTTCATATATCAGATTCAATAACTCTTGCAGAAAAGTTAATAGTTACCCTAAGGTAAGCAAATAGTAATAAATAAAACGTACATGTTTGCTGTTTATTTTCTAATTTCATTGAAGAAACTCGTTTGAATTTGAAGTCTGGTATTCACAATTAGCCATACTACCACCAAGCTGAGAGTAATAACTCTTGTTATTTCCAGTCATGCCGAGCTGAGTATACAACCCCTGATTTTGGTGTGAAACATGTTCATTGTGCGCCATAGCTCCTATCATTGATTTTGCCAGGTAACTGGAACCTCTGTAAATCTGACAATTTCTTCATGGCAGGTAGAACGCTTTTGAAAAACATATAGTCTTCGTCTTTATTTAAATTATCAGCATTGTCAGTCTGCGTTAAACGCTTTTCCATTAATCGAAGTTTCTTTCTCTCTATCTCCAGCATATCCTCCCTGACGTTTTGTTCGCTTTCTTCACAATACATGTGATGATGCCGATGAAGAGGGTCGAGGTGAAGGTTGAGATACCGGGGACGACACACCAGACTCAGCAACTTCGGTGTCCAATTCTAAAAAATCATTTTGTGTGTCGGTTTCGGTATCTTCAGTATTTGTCTGGCTGATATTTAAAATGTCAGTAGATGGTGCAGGAATTATTTCGTTCTTTACGAACGCCATCATGCTAAAATATTGCCATGTGGACTCCCAGTCATCCGATTCAGCTCGAGAGCGATCTGAGAATAGGCTGTTTCTTCAGTTCTTTTCTATACTGGTCTTTCAAATGTTTCTAACGTTTTTTTAATGTCTCTTCTGCAAAGAGAATTTGCACTTGCATACTTATATGCGCTTGTGTATAATGTAAAAATATATATTTAATTACAGATTCCTCGCCACAGGAGCCTCTTAGATCACTGGCTTTTAGTTTTAGAATGGGAAAAACCACAATTGCAGATATTATATACTTATGCAACTTGTTCGTCTATATGGACGGAACTGGTGAATATACATATGTCACACCCTACTCTACAGGAGTTAAGAAATATAGCAAGTGACTATTACACACTACAGCAGTTCCCAATGTGCATAGGGGCCATTGATGGCAAACACTGTAGAATAAAATGTCCAGCCAATTCGGGCTCTGCATTTTTTAATTACAAGTAATTTCTTTCAATTATATTGCAAGGGGTAGCAGATGCAAATAAAAGATTTATTGCCATAGAAGTCGGAGGAAAAGGTAAGCAAAGCGATGGGGGTACCTTTCATTACTCAACTTTTAATAAATTGATGGATAATGGAGACTTTGCTATACCCTCACCCGATATTGTACCAGGAACAACAACCGGTTTGCCATATGTATTGATAGCTGACGAAGCTTACCCGTTGAAAACAAAGATAATGCGACCATTTCCCTCAAGAAATTTGGACATCAAAAGTGAATATTTTAATAAACGACTTTCACGTGCACGGAAGTGTATTGTCAACACAGAAATACACTGTTTACCTTCAATTTTGAGTTTTGCGGCTACTTCCTTCCACACTTTTGCTTTGACTGTTCTATTTTTATATAAAACATGAGAGGACAACCATATTTCCGGCTTTTGCTCGATCTCAAATATAATCTCTTCAAACAACATTGCGCACGCTTTTACAGAACGCTGTTAAAAGACAAACTGGTTTCACTTGCACGCACACTCAACGCTGAACGCAAACAGGCACGCTGTCCCCCCCGCTATAGTGAGTCATTACTCAGAACATGTCTGTGCATGAAGATGTGATTGAGGTGAACGCTGCACGCGCCGCTCCGCCGACCGCTCAACTAGAGCGGGCACTCAGGCCTTACCCTTACACTCATTCAATCTATATCGCTTGTCACATTATTGGGTCTAAAAATTGTGGCAAGTTTTCGCAGTGCTGTACTGATACGTGATTGCTAGTTTTCATAATAAATTTGTATAATTTGAAAAACATAAACTCTGAATATGGCACGTCAAATAAATTCTGAATTTGAATTTAGGTGATTCTTCCCTCTACATGCCTAAAGATTTCCATGTCTACTTCAAAACTTAGAGAAAAAAACTTAGAGTAATAAAACTGGATACAAAATGTTTGGACGTTATATTTATACCACTTAAAGGATTTTTTGCTAGCTTAATGTTAACTAAGTATACCAGTTAATTTAGTTTGTAAACGGCAGTGTTACATAATTTTGATTATACTTATTTGTTTAAGTATTCGTTCATAATAATGAATTTACGATATCTCTAAAACAACTAAAATATGACATTCACTCAGCACAGCACTAGACCAATAGATATTTATGAAGGTTTGCTTTATTAACAGGTTATTTTAGTTTATTCGAGTATTAACTCGATACCAAAGTCATGAACAGTAAAAAATGAGGTTCTAGTTAATAGTCGAGTATGGTTTAATACCACTGCAAGTACATAAGAAAAAAATCACAGCGATAAAGTGGATCGGTTATAGTCTAGAAACTCATAGAACGATTTGTTTTGTGAAAAATGTGTTTTGTGTAAAAACAATAGTGATTAAATAGGGGATATTACAATATATTTATCGAAACAAGTATGTAGGTGCTAACCACTACTACAGCTACGACCACTGTGTTGAATTACAACCACATTGCAGTTACACCAAGTAGTTAATCATCCAATAGAGGTAATTAAAATTTGCTTAAGTAGCTTAGTTGGTTACCGCATTTAAATGCATAAAGTTAAAACAATTAAGTCGGTCCTTTAATGTGGAATGAATCTGTAGGTACTACTGTGCAGTAAGTAATCAGTGTTACACCAAATATAAAGAATTCTAACCTTGTGCATTTATTTAGTTCGTAAAATGATACTACAACCAAGAAAAATTCGCATATTCAATTAATAACCCGACATATACCGGTACTTGCCAGCACCACCTTGATCTTGAGTGTTCGATTAATTGTAAATATATTTAATGATACATTGTTCAAGTGTTTGCACTTTGATCCCATAGGGTATTAGTTGGTATCTACCTGGGAACACGAAATATTCAGTCATGTTTATAACATGTATCTATAGAATGTAAGTTAAGGTTTAACTACTAGTTTACTTTGAAAGCTTATTGCTAATCAAAATAGAAAACTTTAGTTTTGCTTATTGTGGTCTAAATATAAGAAGTATACAATTCTTGCCACTCCCAAAGATTTTATCATACATTAGAAATCATATAAAAATTCTAAGTTTATACCTTATCTCAGTTTAATGTATTGTATCTATGTGTATTAATATAAATAACTATACATAAGCGAAGTTATAAAATTGCTGTATATTTATTAAGAGAAAATTATTCTTTTAGCATTTAAATTAATATGTGTATTATACGATACAAGATTTACTTGAAAAATTAGCGATTGAAAAATTATTGCAAAGGTTTTATCCATACATATTATACAATTAGCCGCGATAGAATTTTCTGTATGCCAATATTCAGCTAAACGATTCAGAAATTAGAATATTTATTGCATACTATGTAAATCGACGTGTAAATTGTATGACTACCCATCGTTTACTAGCATCGGTTTAGCAATTAGTTGTGATAATAGCAAAAGGCAAGTATGAGGGAATTCTCTGTGACCTGATACAAACATGCGTGAGACTCACTAGTGAATGGTGTTGATTGGTGGTGCTGAGCATCAACTCGGCAAAAAGCACGATCATACCTTTCACTAGGAAGAGAAAACTTTCGGGCGTGAGACATCTACCCGGATGCAACAGTGATCGAATGTGAAACAGAGGTCAAATACCTAGGAGTAACACTAGACAAAAAAACTTCTGTGGAACAAGCATACTGAATTGACTATGAATAAGGCAACAAGAGCCTTAATAATATGTCGGAACTTAGCAGGCAAAACTTGGAGTTGCTACCCAAACATACTGCGATGGCTGTACATCAGTATAGTGAGACGTATGGCGGGGCTCTCCGCACTTTTCAGTCTACCGCAGGACGAAATGGTTAGGAAATATAGCTTCGAGAAGAACTATCTCACGAAGCTAAGCAATAATGGAGAATAGAAAGTAGAACGATGCACCTACTCCCTAAAGGCAAATACCATTAAATGGTATACGGGACGGTTCCAAGACTGATAAGAGAACAGATGCAGGAGTATTCGGACCACGAATCAAAAACTCAGAATCAATGGGAACTTACCCCAGCGTCTTCCAGGCAGAGATCAATGCTATTGGAAGATGTGCTGAACTGAATCTTGATAGGAACTGATCGGAAGCAAAGCATTGCAATTTTCTCCGACAATCAAGCAGCTATAATGGCAACACCATCAAATCAAAATTAGTCTGGGAATGCTTAGAGAACCTGAACAATCTAGGCAGAGAAAACACAGTTGTACTATGCTGGGTACCAGAACATACTGGAATCAGCGGCAACGAGAAAGCTAATTTATTAGCAAAGAAGACCGTCACAACATCATTTGTGGGACCGGAACCATTTTGCGGAATAGGGATGAACACCTATGAAGGAGAAGTTAAGGACAGGGAGCAGAAACTCAGAGCAACCCTCTGGGAAAATCTAGTAGGAATAAACTAGTAGGAATAAACTACGTGTACAGGGCACTGCCACCTTGGAGAACACATTACAAGGATAGGTCTGAAACACAAGAGCGACTGCAAGTTTTGCGGCCGCAAAGCGAAAATCCGGAACACCTCATATCCAACTGCGTGGCTATTGCAGCAGTTTGCGCCAGTCATTTTGGTAAAGATGTCATTGACGAGGGGGAAATGCCCTCCTTGAAACCATCATTGCTATTGCAATTTATTAAAGCACTTGGACTGGAGGAGGAGCTATAACTGGGGACAAATAAATTAGCAATTAGAGAAACATAACTTTTGTTACCAATCACATATTTTAGGAATTTCACGGTAAAAACTTTTCAGTTACAATTGTGCATGGTTTGTAAATTATTACAAACCAGGCAACGATTTATTAAAATCGTTTCTGATCATTTGTCTTTTACTGCGTGTTTGAGGTGTATTACCTACCGCTTTAGCTAGCGAACTATTAATAATGAGATTTACTACATAAATTGAGTCTGGGTACATAGGATTACGTTAGAATAATTTTATGTGGTATTTAGAATTTCAGTGCACGACATTAGTGTATAGGTACATCTTTCAGTCAACAATGTGTATTATACCAACTTCGCCAAGAGTATTTCTAAACTTTCTATAACTACTAGTTACCCGCTAAATTTCACCATAGAATGCGATTTGTGTCCATAAAATATCATTGTTTCAAATTGTATTACAACTGATCTAACTTAAACTACTGTAAAGCGGTTTTTCTATTAGTGAATCGTATTAAGGAAACTTCGTGTATTTTATTACGAAACAAGGGCATAAATATCTTCTATTAATATCAGATAATTTCTAACTAAAATTGTTTAAATATAAAAAAAAATCCTTACAAAACATTTTCGCAGTACTTGTTCGAAGATTAGTTATTTTACATTTACGACATCAAGATTTCTCCTTCGCCGTTCAGAGTTAGATTAAACAGGCTATAATTAAACGTACGCTAAGTTGTAAAGTACACAGCCTTAATATTGAACGAGAGAAGTACAACTTCAATTTCATCAGAATTTTTAAATAATTTTAAAAGTACTTATAATAGAATTTCGTAAATTTCATAGTGCAAATTAGTCGAATTATAAACTAATCCCGGGTGCTTGTATCTATCTGTTGTAAAAGCATTTCTTGCTGTAAAATGACTTGGTTCAATGAATAAGGATATGCTATTTACACTAACTGACAACAAAATAACAAATAAATTTAACGGTGGAGGAGGTAGTACAGGCATTAACTTTGCTAGGATGGAGGTAGTCGATGCGTTATGTTGCCAATGTGCTGAGAAGAAGTCATTTCTGGATATGCCCCATGGTTGAACGAATTCGATGGTTAGACATTCATCGAAACGGGATCCCACAGCCGAAGTACGGGACAAGGGCGGAAACGAAATAGGACAGTCACTAATAATGTGTTGAAAAATGAATTGCCAGCGGTGCGTAATGTTGTAATATGGTCGCGAATAATTAGAAGACGTTTAAATGAAGACAAATTGAAGCGCGGAAGATCAACAAAAAAAAACCATTACTCCCTAGAAAACACAAAGTTCAAAGATTACGTTTTACCAGAAATCATTGCTCTGTTGATGATTGGAAGAAAGTTTTATTCACTGACGAAACGAGGGTTTCTCTTCTGGCGGAGACAAGAAGAGACATTTGCAAGTTGTACTACTTCTCCAAGGGTCTCGTTTGGAGAGGGCGAGAAATCTGCCTCGACGCTGGGGGCAGAATTGGCCCCTATACGTGTGCAGTCTATGAATGCAAAACACTATCTGGAAAATATCGTACTTTAACATGTACTGCCATTTGCTAGTATTGTGGATCCCAATTTTGTATGTATTAATACACTACAATGCTCGTCCCCATGTAGCTAGAAAAGTTACTGACTATTTGCATGCTGTTGATATTGCGTTCATAGAATACATGGTGACCACTCAGTCCCGTCGTCAACTTCACTGAGCATTTGAAACGGAGGTCAGAGGTCGAAATTTCCCACATGCTATATCAAAATCAACTGGTGGATGCAGTAATTGAATAATGGGAGAATATTCCTCCGGATTCGATTGGAAATTTAATTTCTAGCAGCAGGAGGCCCTACAAGGGCATAATTCAATTGCTTCTCCATTGCTTAAACATTTTTTATTTTGAATGTCGCTTTCACATCTCAATCATTTTCAACAAAAGAAGTGCTTAATGATTTAAAATAAGGCCACTCTTTGTTGATTTCTTCCTAAAATGATTGCATAAACGCAATTTGCAAGTTTTCATTGTAATTCAGTTTTTATATTGTAACTAGATCTACTATTATTCCCACCGGAACTACGAAGATGGATTTTACTTCTGACCCCCTTTGACTTGCTAGAAACTATGACATACGACCAGATTTCGAGTAAGTGACAGTCCCGAAAAGAGCAGAAACTGCTGCACAGCTATTAAGTATTCTTACGAACATATTTGCGCCTTAATGGTTAAAGTTGCACAAGATTTGGGCATCAGTCAGTGAAGAACAATTTGTCATCATCGACATGATTAAGACTCGTCTTTTAGATTAGATATTGAGTCCAAATACTTTCAGCTTTCTGTATTTCGACGGGAAGGTGATTTTGTACGTACAGAACGTTCTTACAAGAGTAGCATATTCTTAGCCTTTAAAAATAATTTTGAATTACTAAAATGTAGTTTAAGTAAGGTACTATATACATTTTGTACCAAAGTAAATAAAAATTATGACAAGAACTTACTCGATATCTTGCCATTGATATAAGCTAGGTTCTACTTACTTCATTATAATTAGTAGTAGAGTTAGTAGCATTAAATCTTTTAATTTCACACATTTTTGCACTTGGAAATCAATAAAACGTGATTGAATTAGAAATCGATTTATTCCAGAATGTAAATAAATAAGGTTTTCGTAATAATAATTCTTAAATGAAACACAGGAAAAAAATAGTCAAATACTTTTAAAAACAAGTAGACATGCCTATCTACAAAATTAACCAAACACAAAAAAAAAGCGGTGATGTATGTAGTACCATAAAAGTTAAATTAGGTATAGGTACTGATGTGAATGCATTTTTGTCAAGCTAACAACTCCGTTCAAGGACTAAGGAGAAACATAACACACCACCTAGCAAAGAACTTAATTTGACAAAATTTAGGCATTAATCAAATTATTATAAATAATATTTAAATTCTAAACATCTGTTTAAAAATTAACTGCGTTTTCTTTTAGTTCTCACTTAAGTCGTTAATATACAAATTATAAGATACATCTTACAGTTTGATTTTGTACTAGTATTGTAAATCTTATTTATATTCTTTTTTATTATTTTTTATCTAATATTGACCTAACTTTGCTTTAATTCCTAAAATAAGGAT
>ML218683.1:0-43808 GCA_004785975.1 Popillia japonica
CATACACCTTGCGCTCAAACCTTACTAGTCTTTTCACCGCATTCACCCTCACTTTCTCTTTATAACTCTCTTGCAACACAATACCATCCGGGGTCGACCTTTCCACACCCAAACACGTCTTGACATACATTAATTGCACTCTTTCTATTTGCTTCTCCTCACTCACCCCCCATATCTCACTTCCACACAGCAATATACTTTTAACACATGCCACCAATACTTCCATTCTTGCTTTAAACGAATCTCTCATTCTCGCTCCTCATGTCTCCCAAATCTGCGCCATAGCCATTTTTGTCTTTTTACAAACATACTTCACATGCTCATTCGTCCCGTTCGTCTCACACATCATGTATCCTAGATATCTAAACGTTCTCACTATCTCTATCTTTTCTCCCTTCCATTCAAACTGTTCCTCCTTTTCGTTCCTCCTTTCTTAAACACCATCAACTTTGTCTTCCCACATTCACACGTAAATCTCTTCTCTCAAAGAACCTCTCCAACCTGACAATCATACCTTTCATCTCCCCCACCGTCTTCGCCACACACACCACATCCTCAGCGTACGTCAGACACCACACTTTCTCCCTTCCTAACACCACCCCTCCATCCTGGCCTAGCCGCAACATCTCTTCCATTCTCGCCACATACATGTTAAACAAGATTGGACTTCAGGGGCAACCCTACCTTAAAAGGGTTGTTTCAAACCACTCACTCATTTGCTCACCACATCTCACCGCACTCTTAGTCGTTCTGTACATTTTCTCCACGTTCGCCCTGATTCCCTGAGATATACCACTCCGTTACAAACACTCCATCAGCAACCTTCTGTCCACTGAATCGTACGCCGCTTCCAAATCCAAAAACAGTGCATACACCTTACCCCCTGACTTCGCAATCTCCCGCTCTATCACATAGTTTAGCACCCATACTTGCTCAATCGCACTTCTTCCTTTCCTAAACCCGGCCTGACTCTGTGGCAACAGCTGTAATTCATCTATTTCACGTTCTAATTTTCTCTGCGCCACTTTCGCAAAGATCTTCTAACATGCATTGATCACTGTTACTCCCCTATAACTCTTCACATTCTCCCTACTTCCCTTCTTATCCACCGGCACAATCACACCATACTTCCAGCTTTCCAGCCATTCACGCGTTTCTCTCCAAATCTCATCCAAAAAACCAGCTAACACCCTGATACATTCGTCTGTTGCCCACGTCCATGCCTCACTCTCCACCTGGTCTACCCCGCATGCTTTGCCTTTCTTCAACGATGCAATTACCTCCCTCACAAGCTCTATACTTACACCGTCCTCGTCAGGCATTACGTTTACTTCCACCCCTCGCACTTGATTCTCCTCCACATTCACGCCATCAAGCAGCTCTCTGAAATACTTCTGCCATTCACTCATCGCAATACCGACCGCCCCATTTCTTCTTGGCCCCTTCACTCTTTTAACTAAATCCCACACCTCACTTTCGACTTTTATCCCCCTAATTTTTTCTATTTCTCTTTCCTCCCACTCATTCTTCTTTCTATCTACTGTCCTTTCGTACCTTCCTTGTTCCTCTAGCAACTGCATTCTATCGATTTGAATCAGTCTAAACCTACTCACCATTTCTCTCTTTCTTGTATACTGCCTCCCTCACACACTCCAATAACTGCTCTATACTCACTACCTCTCCAAATCTTACCTTTCCAAGGTTTTCTCGATACCTTTGGATACTCCTTTCACTCCAACAGCTCACTTCTTTCCTTGCGCTCGTATACCTCTTTACAGTCACTCCTTCAAATACACACTCTAAAGGAAAATGATCTGAACCAGTCATATCTCCCACTTTAAATTCATCTACCCTCTCCCCCCGTTATCACTTACTACCGACTGGGGTTGTACCTAACACAATTGTGGTATTATATCTTGGCCCACAGATACTTATTCCCATTTCTCTTATTTTTTTATCTTATTATTTTAAATCTGTTCGTATACCAGCGCATGGACGATTTCTGTGGTTTAAGTCTGTCTGTTTCGCAATTTTGGCAGTTTTGGATTGCCAGTTTAAACCGTTTATAAAAGTCAAACTTTGATGTCATTTAGTAGCACAGTCTTATAGGAAGTTGGGATTTTTGAAATGGCTTATTAAGTTTTCAGATTTGAAGATGGTGTTTTAGTCAAACCTGATGACACCCATCATCGCTTCCTTCTACACCTGTAGTCGCAGAGGAGTGAGATCGAGCGGGGTTTCCATTGGTGCGGTTGGGCAAGTTGCAGTTGCAATAGTTTTTTGTATCAGGACTTGTTCTCAATTTTCTTTAGTGTTCGGCGACCATACTAGAGCGGCATACATATGGGACTATGGGCCTGGCGATCGATAGCAAATCATTGTGGGCTTTAGTCATCAAATTTTCACAAAGAGATGACGGTAATTGCACAACGCTAGTATAGTTTTCTCCGATGTCTTTTGGAGGGGAGTGTTCCGTGTAACTTTCAGATCTAGCAAAATAGTTCTACTAAAAATGTTAAAGCGCATTTATTAATGGCTTCATCTATAACATGTTCAGGATGGAAGTAACCTGTTGCGCCACTTTTATTTTGATATTTTAGAACTGTAATGTATCACGTATTCACGCGATAACTCGTTGGAATAGAATTTTACCTCAATCATAACCGCATAAGACATTCTCCGTATATCTACTACTATCTCAGCGTAAAGCCGCCAAATCCAGCGTAAAACGTGAGACGTCAAAAAAGAAGCGCTGTCATTCTCATGCGAACGGCATCGTCCGACCAATTTTATTCGGAGGCGCGAATTTTTTCTACTAGTATCGGCAGCGGAAATTCCTGCGATAGCAGCTTGCTGTTCCGATAAGAGTATCGTTCAACTTTAGTAGTAATTCCTGCTGGTACACAGTGACGTGCTAGTGGAGGCGCGCAGGCGTTCGTCAATCGATCGCCTTCGCTATAGCTGAATTAAACCTTTACAAAATTACGTACCGAAGAAGCGACGGATAAATAAAGACATTATAGAGACAGCAAGACGGCAGAATTGGCGACGAGAAATATTGACAATCCTTTTTGACGGGGAAAATAATGTCAGCCAGTTTAAATGTTGAAACGATCGGGCGATTTGATCAGAAAAACTGTCGTTAAACGCGAATCAGCGCACATTTTTGATTTCTAAGTTCTAAGTTCGGCAGCAATTACAAATAAAACTAGGAAATCATGTCTATCAATTCAGGTAAGACAAATTTTTTGCAAATTAATAATTTGATTTAATGCATTTTATATTATATTAGTCGTAGTAGAATCTAGTATCTATTGAGAGCAATTTGCACTTCGTTAATATTAGATATGCATATCCTACTCCCTCATTTGCTCGTTCGTGAGGTTTCAACAGGTGAATCTGGCGAACTTGACGATTAAAGCTTTGTATTCGTGTTTCAGAATCGGATTTCAAAGCGAAACTGATCACGACCGTTAAAAAAGAGGTTAAGCAAGTCATGGAGGAATCCGTTACTAGAAAATTCGTACATGAAGAGAGCGGTTCGGTTACAGCACTTTGCGGAGCGGTCGAAGCATGTTTATCTCAGGGTAAGATCTAATCTCAATTTTCGTGAGTCGTAAAATCGGAATTGTGACCGGGGAATGTTATCAACGTTATTTAATTAGCTTCTAATTTTCCGAGTGATACGACGCAACGCAACCGAGATGGTTTACGATTTTCGTGACATTTAATATAGAAGTATTTAATCAATTTTGCCCCTCAACCTTTTCGGTATTAACCCCCTAGTCGGTCTAGTATAGTAATGGTGTGCTGTAGACGGTTTTATGGAAAAGTGTGAGTTAGAGAAAAGAGTATCCACCAGAGAGACAGCATCACTAGAATTCTAACCGTTTGAATATTTCTATTGAGTTACTGGCAAAGTAATGGATTATATGAAATATCCTAAAAATGCATCAATTTATGTAAATATTGGGTTATGCTTAACATATTTTACAGCTTACTATAGGGAAGATGATTTTTTTTTAAATTATAGCTACTTTGAAATATGATTATGAAAAATGATATCAAAGGATGCTCGAGTCTCTATTATGGGGGTTTCGAAGTGTTGACCGGGTCATGGTGGATTGATTGATTGATTGATTTGCACACTGGGTACAGATCAGGTTTCGTGTCATCCCCTTAAGACCGCGGCCCAAGGCCTATTGTATTATTCCGTACCTAGTGAATTACTTTACAAGAACAGGTTTGCCCCCTTTACTAGGTTTAATAGCCTGTATGGTAAATCTCTTTCCGGTAAACCTGTTGGCTGATTAGTTTGTTCCAAAAGCGATTGTCTCCGTTGTACCAATGCAGCGCATACAAATACAATGTGGTAGGCTGTTTCCTTCTCCTCATTGCAACATCTGCAGATAGGTTTGTCTTTAAAGATTCAGATTCTACGCAGATATTCCCTTAGACAGCCGTGTCCTGTTAACAAGCTCGTCACTGGTCTAAGCTGTACTCGGTTAAAAGCCAGCACATCCGCTGCTAACTGCTGGGATGGCTGGCTCATTATGCATTTGCTGTGTAACTGCCTTTCAACGTTGTTCCAGTGTACCTGGTGTGCTTTTGTAATCCACTCAGTTACTGCACCACGTATTGCAGGTTTAGGTATCGCCAGACCCAGTTCCGGTCCAGTGAATTGAGTTGCAGAGCCTCTTCTTGCGAGCATGTTTACGACTTCATTGCCTGGTACGCCTTTATGCCCCGGCACCCACACTAAAGTAACTTTGTTCTGTTTTGCCAGAGTTTTTAGGTTTTCCAGGCAGTCCCAAGCTAGCTTTGAGGTTATCTCATAGGCTGATAGAGTTTTTAGGGCCGCCTGACTGTCTGATACGATATGTATCAGCTGACCCTTTGGTTGTTTATCCAATGCCCTGCGGGCACATATCTCTATTGCTAGTATTTCCGTTTGTTGCATGGTGGTATATTGCCCTAATATCATGTATTCTTCATGATCTAGGGTTTCCTCATATATACCTGCCCCAGAATCTGTCGTTCTCTTTGATCCGTCTGCGTACCAGATCTGGCTTCGGATTCCAGGTTTCTGTTTTTCACTCCACTCCTCCCAATCTAGAACAACCTTGAATGGTTTATCAAAGGAGAGTTTGGGAATCATTGTATCACAGCCCATTTCAAAAATAGGGTTTGTTATCTCAGTGGTTATTCTAGCATGCTCCGAAGTAATCTGGGTTCTCCAGTTTCCACCGCATTTCAGTCTATGTGCCCCTATTCTTGCCTCCCACCTTATGTAAATGTACAAGGGGGGCAGGTTTAGCATGGTCTCCATAGCAGCTGTTGGCGTGCTTTTTGCAGCACCAGTGATACACAGGCAAGCTAACCTCTGAACCTTTGCGAGTTTTGCAATCGCTTGCTTCTGTGTAACTTTAGTCCACCAAATCAGGCAACCGTAGGTTAGCATAGGTCTTACCACTGCAGTGTACAGCCAGTGCATCATGCGCGGTTTTAATCCCCATGTTTTCCCAATTGTCCTTCGGGTAGTCATTAGTGCTCGTTTGCACATGTCTATCATCTGTTCAAGATGCTGATTCCATGTTAGCTTCGAGTCAAGGACCAATCCTAAAAACTTTGTTTCCTGATTGAATTGTACTGGTTCGTTATGAAGTGTTGGTGGTTTTAGGCCATCCAACTTTCTTTTTTTCGTAAAGGGTACCAGTGTTGCTTTCGCAGGGTTAACTCTTAGGTTTTTCTGCCTACACCACACTTCTGTTCTTTTCAGAGCTCTTTGCATAAGTTCTGAAATAGTGCTCCATTTTTCCCCACTATGAGTATTGGAATATCATCTGCATACCCCTGGGTATAGTAGCCCTCATCGTTTAAGGTAACTAGCAGTTCGTCAATTACAAGGTCCCATAGTAGGGGTGACAGGACTCCTCCCTGGGGGCATCCCTTGCGTGCCGACACCTGCATTGTTTCATCTGCTAACGATGTTTCAATGAGTCGTCCTTCCAGCAAGGCCTTGATCCACTTACAGATAATGTCTTCCTCACCACGACTGCTGGGTGTCATGGTTAATAAAATATACAGGCTGATGCATTTTTGATCCTCACCATTGCGATCTCGCTTATTATTGAAGACAGACACTAGGCTTAAATTTGGCAAAGTTGCGAAATTTTGTGGTTATTATGATCCTGAAATTTTGCTTGTAGCACTTTTATTTGGTCACTTTTGCTCGTCTATCTAATGATGTACTTAAAATTTTTGTACAACGTTTCGTTTTCTTTGGATCATCATTAACTTTGTTATTTCTTATGGGCGCCATATTGGATTTTGACACAGCTAGAAAGATTTTCTTTTCTGATTTCAACCATGTGTCATATGTTGAAAACAAAATTTGATAATGATTAATTGACGAAGAATCTGATTTGCGATTAAATAAGGTAGATATAGCTATGAAATTTCGATCTCTTAATCACTTAAAATTGAGTATCGCGAAAATGAAAATAGATGTTAAACAAGGTAGGCATGAAATTAAATGGATTGAGAAGAGAGGCAAAGAGAAACAAAATATGATACGTATTTTTTAGTCATCGAACTAAAATACAACAATAGCGAGTGCAAGATATTTAGAATTAAACCCTGATGTTTTTCGATTAAACATTCCACCATAAGAATAATAATGGTAATTCAGGCCTTCACATACTCAACAACTTGCGCCAATTACAGAGGCCATCGACTGGCCATGAGTTATTATTCTATCTGCGGCTGTAGATGGACTTACGATGTTGCCTTTCCGCATTTGCCATGGAATCTGGGAAACTACAAAAAACCAAATTCAGAAAGAATATACCGGGGTTCGAACCCAGTACCGCCGGAGTGGGAATGAGCGCACTGCATTATTAGCCGATCAGTTAGTAATTATCGATTCATCTGACTAGATGATTGTATTCAAAAAATCTTCGTCGATAATTGACAGTTCGTAATTTCATGCGTACCTTATTTAACATAGATATCCTGGTGATACTCAATTTTAAGTGATTGAAAGTGATTGAATCTCATATATTCTTTGTCAATTAACACAGAATAATAAATTTTGTTTTCAACATACGACACATGGTTGAAATCAGAAAAAGAAAATCTTTCTAGCTGTGTCAAAATCTAATATGGCGCCTATAAGAAATAACAAAGTTGATGATGATCCAAAGAAAATGAAATGTCGTATAAAAAAATTAAGTACACCATTAGATAGAGGAGCAAAAGTGGTCTTGAGAATGTGTCTTAAGTTTTTTCTGCAAGACCAAATAACAGTGCTACAAACAAAATAATAAAATGAAATTTTTCCGTTTTTTTTTTCAAAAATCTCGAACGTCATTTTTTCTAACTCTACGTTCTTTTCGGGATCATAATAACCACAAAATTTAGCAACTTTGCCAAATTTAAACCTACCGTCTATCTTCAATAATAAACGAGATCGTAATGGTAAGTATCGAAAATGAATCAGGCTATATAGCACAAGTAAAAATAAATTGCACAAAATATACAATAAAAAACTCGACCTTTCGCCACTAATGTGGCTTTTTCAGGAGCAAAGGGGTATCTGGAGGGGGGGGGGGCAGAGAGTCACCGTAACTCGACGTGTAAACCACGCTAGAGGCGAAAACCTTCTGGTAGCGTGGTTGACACGTCAAGTTTTTTATTGAAAGATTTTTTGAAAATAAAAAAGGATTTCGTATTAATATTATAATGCGATAAAATGCACACGAAATTACTTACTACATCTGAAGACCTTCTATTTTACGGTGTCGGTCGGTTTGGAGGTGAGTGTCCTGGTCCTTCCTTCCAGAACTGTAATTTTGCTCTTCGACCTTGCATCAGTCTGCGTAAGTTGTACATTATCTTTCCGCGTTTGCCTTGGCCTACCTTTGCTATTCTCGCCTACTCCTCTTGCCTCATACACTTACAGTGTGTCGAAGATAAGGATCCTAGGCATGGTAATCTCAGTACCTGTAGGAGATACAGCTTAGGAGCTTAGAGATAGCAAAAACCGAATAACACTTTCTAATTGGCACTTTTAAGGTACTACATGACATGAAATATGGCACGTGATACATCGTTGAATTGGTAATAAAAAATTGATGCCGGGTGTACTTTTTTTTCGGGCCATATAAAAAAATAAAGTTGATGATGGTTTCTCGAAAACAAAACGTCAGATATAAAATCTAAAAATACCGTCCTGTAGTACCTTAAAAGTGCCAATGAGAAAGTGTTATTCGTTTTTTGCTATCTCTTCAAATAAAGTCAGAAAGAAATAAAATCCAGATTGTCAAATTCCCGTTTCTCCCAAATATCTCAGCAAGCCATGAAAATTTTTCAAGTTTCTACACGGCATGTAAATAAGCTTCAAAGAACGCAACTTTTTCCTAATTTAACCTAAGCTGTATCTCCTACAGGTACTGAGATTCCCATGCTTAGGATCCTTATCTTGGACACACTGTATAACTATATGCTTTCTTTTTTGTTTTTCCTTCAATTCTTCTCAGGAATCGCAATCGGTGCAGTTTAATATAATTTTATCTTTTTTCGTTGCATTGGTAGATTTGCAACCATATGTCAACATTGATCTCTTAATCTTCCTCAACACTTGGACGTTATCCTTTTGCCTATATAGTTTTTTTTTCTAGAAATTTAGTTTATATTGCATTGTACAAATTTATGATTTTCTTGTTCTGTCATTTATTCATTTTTTCATTCCTCAAGGTCGTCGCTATATATATTTACAGTACGATATAGTCGATTGACCGTCACCTTCGGGACCAGACGCTAAAAAGGTCGGATAATCAGGGAAGAATGAAAAACGCCATTTGCAGAGGTCTAATGAATCTAATAAATCAAAATCAAGCAAACAGGTTACACGAATATTACAAGCAAAAATAAAGTAAAAAGGATTGGTTGAGATATTAAAAAATTACTTGAAAAATTCTAAAATGTTTTGTTGTTTTAACTTTTTAAATCTAAACAGAGCTGCTGCAACACGCCACTTCTTTGCCCATAAAATGTCCATAGGTGTAGCGCTTGATTGTTGTTCTACATATTTGATGGCAGTCTCGAAGGCATCCTTTGCTGTGGAGTGGCTGATTGTTTTCTCTACCTTTTCGTCGTTTTCTTCTTCTTCATCTTCTTCATTGCCAGCCTGTTCCAAAACGAGGTCGATAATCTGGTCATCTCCCATTTCTTCTACTGAAACAGCAACAACGTTACCTTCTGCTAGCCATTCTTCAACATCAGCATCAATATCTCGTTGAAGAGATTGCAGATCAGTCACTAAATCTGCAAAAGCATGGCTTTTATATCAACATTTTGAAGTTCGTCTTCAAAGGAGTGATTTGGAGCTAAAATTGCACGGATTGGCAGATATTTTGCCTTCAAGTATTTTTTGACAGCCGGAACAAATGCGTTAAAAAACCACTCTTTAAACAAAAAACAATCTATCCAAGCACTTTTCTGAGCTCTAAAATAAACAGAGAATGTCTCCATGTTGATGTTTTTAAATGCTCTCGGTTTCTTATACTTGCCGGTTACAAACAACGGCAATTTATGATCAGCACTAGCGTTACTATATGTTGCGATAGTAAGTCTGTTTTGTGCTTGCAACTGTTTCATTAGTAGATGGTGAGGATTTTTTAGGCAGCATTTTGACCTGCCTCGTCAACATTGTAGAGCTGATTGGCTGACAAATCATTTTCTGAAATTATCTTATTAAAACTTTTCAATAAACTCCCTACTCGCGTCATCATCAGCAGAAAATTTTTCGCCAGAAATATGAAATCACTTTCATCACCACTCAGTTTTTTGTGGAACTAAAACGCGTTTTCTTTTATAATTGGGAGAGGTTTTTTCAAAGTTCTTCTATTTTTTACAGCTTTTTCTCCTTCCACTGTCAAACAAAAAGATTCAAAATCCTCACGATTATTTCTCCAGTCTTTAATTGTTATTATTGATACACCTATTTCAGAGGCTAATTAGCAACGGACTCACCTTTGTCCAGTCTTTGCAAAACGTTTAATTTCTGTTCTATTGCACACACACGTTGCCTCTTCGAATTTGAGCCCGTTTTTAGTGTTCATAATCCTTAAAAGTTTTTAACACAACGTAACAGTGCAGCACTACACAGTACTGTAACTTTAAATTCAAAAACGTAGAGGTAAAATTGCACAGAGGACATAAAACAATGAGCGTTGCAGAAAGACAGGCAGTCAACTGAGCACTGAGGGGCTAAACTGAGGAGTCGGTTTAAAGGAGGTCGGTTAATTGAGGGTCCACTGTACTCTTAAATTTTTCCAATATAACTGCGTTTATTTCAAATTACCTTCTATCTTGTAAGATGATATTATGATTTGATATGAACCGACTTGGGGCGATTTTAAATTTGTCATGCAGTACAAAAAATGTATTCAAAAACGTAAATACCTCGTTACGAAAATTCGAAAGGTCCTTTATTTAGTACCTATTTTATTTAAATACAAGTAAAGAAATATGCACTCAATGCAACACTGGACTAAGCATGTTTACAATATTCTGAGAATGTTTTCTTATTGTTAGGCACTATATAAATTAAGAGGAAAATTACAAAATAAACAGAAAAGTGGTAAACAACGAGATCATCACAAAGAAACCGTAACGAACCCCATTATTGTAGATAAACAACTTAATTGCGTTAGGTAGCAATTCGATTTACCATCAAACAAACTTACTTCAGTGAAATGTTCCCTGAAAACGTAATTGAATCGGAAGGGAATGCTGAATTAACAAGAATAACATTGTATTAGCTCAGTAAGACGTTACATCGACGTTTTTATCATAATCTATGATCAGAATCATTCAATTTAAAATTAAGAGACTAGTGTGGTGATTGATATGAATAAATGCCAGAAATAATTTGACACAGAAACATTTCCTGATAATCAAATTATGCAAATTAATTTTAAATTAAACTCAAGATGTTGTCAGCTATTGATTTGCGTTGCAGACGCATTTAAACATTGGCATTCTTAATTAATTAAAACTGAAGCGAAAGTATGTACTGTACATAGGTAGTTGTATGAACTCTATTTACAATTTTAAATGGTAAAATGTGTCGCAAATATTTATGTACACCGTGAACTAGATTCGATAATTTTTACTGGCACACATGCATTTGTTTCATGCACACAAGAGGTCATTGTCAGATAACATATGCTAAGTGATATTTTGTTATTATACGGGCGAGTTACATGCCTGCCGAAAAATTCTGCATTATTTTCGTAGAACAATTCAGTTGTGTACGTAGACACTATTTTTTGTGAAACTTAAAACATAATAGCGTTTCCAAATTATTGCCCTCAGTTGCAAGCATAGACGAAAACTTGAAACTATGTTCTAAAAAGTGAAATATGAATTTGGTTTCCAATTAATTCCTCTTAAATTTTAATGATTTTGATTTTAATACTTGGGAACGGGAATATGGTTAAATAATGTAATGTGTTGTTTAGTAAATTAGTATTTGTGAATTTTGTTCCTCTTTTGGAAATTTGGAAATTGGGTAAATTGACTGAGTTTATCATAATTTGAATTCAACAATTTCCAAGCGCACTCTACATATGTATGTACATATAATTTTATCTTACTGCAACCTAGAGGTATATTACAGTATCATGGAGCTCGTCTTTTCAACATGAATGTGTCATGGTATAGACCTGATGATTATACATATATCTCATTTGAAATTTAGCCAATTACAAATTTTACATAGTTACCATGTATTGATAAGTGAATATACTCTTGACGACGTGATATAACCGTTTTGGCGTTTCGCTTCATCGAATAATATGAATTTTGTCATGCTAACAAGTGTTTTGAGGTTTTTTCATAAACGTCAAAAATATATTCATCAATTTTCATAATGTTTTTTTAAGTTTTTCGACATAGAACGCTTTGGTATAAGCTCGGGGACCGATATAGAAAAAGAAATTGAAGATTTGACACCGCAAAATATCGCTAAAACACATAAATATGTTTGGAAACAGTTAATTTTTCGTTAGTTAATTCTTTATATAATCGTAACGAATATCACTCGACCAAACGAAAATAATCCATTATATAACCTCTTCACTCGACGTATATCCTTAAAACACTGCTCGAGCTACGCTCTCATGGTGTTTCGCAGAATACGTCTCGTGACTCGGAAATATAATTGATTATTTTCTATGCTCTTGTGATATTATAACTGATTATATAACTCATTTGAAATTTAGCCAATAGCAATTACAACGTTTACATAGTTACTATGTATTGATAAGTGAATATACTCTTGACGACGTGATATAACCGTTTTGGTGTTTCGCTTTCTCGAATAATATGACTTTTATCATGGTAACAAGTGTTTTGAAGTTTGTTCATAAACGTCAAAAATATATTCAGCAATTTTCATAATGTTTTTTTAAGTTTTTCGGCATGGAACGCTTTGGTATACACTCGGGGACCGAAATAGATAAAAAATTGAAGATTTGACACCGCAAAATACCGCTAAAACACATACATATGTTTGGAAACAGTTAATTTTTCGTTAGTTAATTCTTTATATAATCGTAACGAATATCACTCGAGCGAACGAAAATAATTCATTATATAAGCTCTTCACTCGACGTATATCCTTAAAACACCGCTCGAGCTACGCTCTCATGGTGTTTCGCAGAATATGTCTCGTGACTCGGTAATATAATCGATTATTTTCTATGCTCTTGTGATATCAAAACTGAAAATCATATTTTATTTAGTGAGTAAGTTCTTCCATTTGAAGGCAATATATTTTGCATGACTTAAGGTTAAGTTGGATGCTGCTTAGAAGGATTTTACCTCCTCATTTGGCACTATGAAAAGTTTAAATTTAATATAAAATACAATCATTTTTAAATCAGAAATATTTCGACAGTTACATTTATGTGATACATATAAGTGATTGAAAGTCACAAGCTGGTCATTTATCTAACCTGTTAGGTCCTCCAAACCAGGACTAGAAGAAAACTTCAAATGAAGATCTGGAATGCCTTGGAGTGATTTTACTTGGAATGTGAGTAAGCCGAAATTAGTAGGAATTGTCGCTGGTAGCCAGCTTAGATCAGGCCAAACTTTTCATACAGCTGTGTTGGTTTTTGGGCAAGTGAATGATATCTTATTTCAATTGTCAATTGCTCCAGTTTCCTGTAGCATCCCAGTACCGTCTCAGAAAAGAAAAATGACATCCTCCAATGCCTGCAATTAACTTGGATAACATGTATTCTGGCTCCAAAAGGCTGGTTTGGTTAATATTAGAAGTTGGTACTGGACACTTTAGCAAACCAGTCTAAATTTAAATGTGGTCACACGAGCTGGCCTGATAATAAAATCGAAATATCCATAAAATCAATGTTAGAAACGTACCAGAGGCTATGGACATATTGACGTGTGTTTGAAGTATAGGTATACAAAAAAGAATTGACTATGCGCAAGCTGTTGATGCCTTACTTTAGACCAAAATACTCTTTCGAATGAAAACTTTCAATCTCTGTTAAGCGAAACTAGTAAGACCTTTGCGTCGATTTATGTATAACTGCAGACGAAATTTGGATCCACCATTACAGTCCTCAGACCAAGACAGTGGATTGCAAACGGTGAATCCACTTCGAAAAAGGCAAACATAGTTGCATTGGGCAAGAAGGTGAGGGCAATTAATGTTTCATGGGAATTAAGGAACTGTTGTTTTTGAAACGGGAAAACTATATCGGAAATGACTTGAGCATCATTAACACCCTAGCATAAAGTTCCACTTTTGGCACAGAAATTTTCGTTGAACCAGGAGAACGAAAAGGTAAACGATTATTTTGATAAACATTATGGTATCTACTATTTGGAATGGTTGTAAAGATTAAAACATCACTGGGAAACGTTTATAAAATTAGAAGGATACTATGGTGAAGAAAATAACTTGCACTCCAATATCATCCTCACACACTCACCAACAAATCACTCACATTCGTTCATCTAACACACGATGAAAATAACTTGCACTACAATATTACCCTCACACACTCAGAACACAACACTCAATAGAACTCGTGTCGTTGTAGAAGAAACGACACGATAAAGAATGCAAGACTATAACCCAACATGAATACATTGCAGCAGTCATTCATCCCAAATTAGAACAATGCAGATATGGGCAAGATTGGGGCTGTCACATCGATACTCTTGTGGACGCCAAGCACCCACAACAGTTTTATAGACGTCATGCAGAGGCATTTTGGTGTCATTGGATCTGTGCCATTAGAGCACCCATTCGGACGGATCCGAATGTCAAACAAGAAGCAAGAACCCAACGACCATACCAGCTCTAGTGACAGCATTCTCACTATTGTATACCTCCATTGTTCAAAATTTGGGAAATGAGTTACTACAGAGCATTCACATCGAATATATAGTCAGCCAAGGAATCAAGCACACGAAGAAAGTATCTTGCAATCCCATACATTCAGCACCCAAACACTCAACTCAAGAAACGAAGCGACCTTACCCAACATGAATGCTTTACAACAATCGTTGACAATATTTGAAGAAAATTAACAACACAGCATTCATATTGAGTAGTTGGTTAGTTGGTAACAAAATACCAACTAACCTTATAACGACTGGACGCATTTGTGTGGGGAATTTTGAAGTTAGAAATAACTCAAAAATTGCGTGTTCGCATAACGGAAATAATATCAGTAGATAGAAGAGAATTAAATGTGAAAGTCGGACATATAGTAATACAACAGCGAAAAATACTGTTGATAGAAAATGAACCCGACGGACAACGATACGTCCGTCAGCAATAACGGCACGTACCGAAGTGACACTAATAATGAACAAATGTCGAAGGACATTCGTGACGTCACTTAATGACGTTGCGATTACATTGTTATTAAACAAATAATAAAAAGGACTGTGTAAACATTAAGTGCATATACAGGGCGGTACATTATCTAGTATACAGGGTGGTATAATTAGGTTGCTGAACATATACGCGGGTGGTATATTAACAGTGTTGTATACAGGGTGGTACATACTCGCGGCTGTGTATAGGGTGATGTATATACATATGTATATACAGTCTTGTATGAGTTTACCATAGATTTGATATACATATCACTTTGGACTTGGCAAAGATTGCAGATAATAAAAAATATTTTGGTTAAACTTAAGCTTAACGCAAGAATAACCTCCATTAAGCGGATCTGATTGTGAGTGAGCTTAGTTGTATGCATGAGTGCCACAGTTGTATCAACAAGTTTCGGTGCTCCAATCAATATGAATTAATTGGTCGATAAAGGGGTAATTCCCTAAGGTTACAGGTGTACGAGTAATTCCTAGTTTAAAATATTTATTTCTAATCTATCTACATTTTATTTTCTAATGGCATTTTTTTAAGATAGCGTAAAATGAGAATGCCTTCCTGATCACCTGTATAAGAGATTATTTTGTTGAGATACAGGGACGTAATAATAACAATACTTGCCGATCCAAACGCATCTACATAAATATCAATGATTCTACCTGCTGATAAATATTTCTGTCGTTGTGCTTTTGTCATTACGAACAATAGTATTTTCTTCGATGCGGCAATCGTTTCGTACCATGGTGACATATACCTAAATAGCTCTGGATAAATCCTTTAACTAAAAAAATAATTCGCACAGAATTTATAGGATTTAAATCCTATTTAATTTACCTCAAAAACAATTTCCTCAACCGGAATCGAGTAATACGCAAATTCAACTAGCAACCCAGTAATATAAATCATTGTCGCTACAAGAGCAGGCCTATCAGTCGTAGTGCGAAATATACCTTTATGTATAGTAGGGTACACTTTTTAGTATTAACCAAAACTTACCCGAGAAGTATCACGTACAGCGGACTACACCCAGTAATTAAAGTAACGAAATAATGGAATAGCAACATCCAAAAATACACCTTCTTCATCCGATTAAGTGTCCTTAAAAAAATGAATACCACCTATACAGAGGACCCAAATATAGATGACACTTACGACAAAATTAATTGGTGATGTTTTATGTAGCTCCTAATAAGATAAGAGGAGCTGTAGCATTTAATGTTTTTGAGAATTTTGCAATTTCCTGTTATTACATCGAAAAGCGCGCTCTGGTGGCATTACCAAGAAGTAGACATATCATAAGATAGGTAAGATGCGTTTGATAGAACAATAAATGCTTTTTCCAACGAGACCAAGTTTGTTAAAATTCGTTCAGCCGTTTAGGAGTTACAGCTGTTTATTAAAAAAAAACATCGAATTACCCCCCACCACTTTATTTTAGTAGCTACATACGTCAAAAAGTGTTAAACAAAAATTATAATTAACATAATGATTCCTTCCTTTTATGAAGAAAGTTTTTGCCGTATTTTTTAGAAAATACCTATTTTGGTCTCTGTAAGATTTTGTGAAATCGTACAGGTTAAGGCAGGAATTTTCATATTCTTTTGCAAAAACAAAGAAAGAAAAAGTATCACAACCGCGCAAAGCAATAATTGCGTTCGAAGATTTGGATGTTTTAGAGACATGATTCTGTAGGAGACTCTAGAATAATTTTCTAAGCGATCAATATTTAGGCTTAATGAAGCAAATCTTTAGGCAACGGTTTTGGATGATAACCTTGCAAGGGGCAATACTGTTTCAGTTTCTGATAAATAATTCCGTAATAAATTGCCAATAATTTCCCATAGTATAACGGCAAATTAACTAAAATTCAAATTTGGTTATATTTCAAAGAAATTTTATAGATGGCCATGTTTAGGCCGAATTTCTTAAAAGTTGTATAGATTTTATCATAATTTCTATTTTTCTGGTTGTTAGGTTTAAAGAGAAGAGCTTTGGGTCTGTTCAAAACCTCTTCTACGACTGCACTCTTGCACAAAATAGCTAAGCACTGTTCTGAAGCAGCAACAATTTCGAAAAAAGTTCAAGAAATCGAGAACGTGGATCCTAACAGAAGATCTTCCAGTAGCAGCGACAGTGTTACTAAACCTACGTTAAAGAAGAACGTATCTCTACCAGGAACACCCCTACCAAAATATCTCTGGATAAGGCTGGCCTTATTCGAGAAGCATTTAGCAAAAATTATAGATTTTCTAGTCTCAAACGCTAATCGCTACTACGAAAAAGATTCACTGGTTGCGGATCCTGATTACGGAAATATCTTAAGTTCGTTGTTGGTCGGTCCTTGTGCGTTAGACTACTCAAGAACAAAAACACCGGATCATTTCTGGACAGACCCGCCCGCTGATGAACTGGTAAGAGATCATTTGCTGGTCTTGATTTTGATTCATTATATTTTGAAATAGGTACAAAGGCACAGAATATCAAGCTCGCGTTCGACTCCACCTTCCGTCAGGAGACCTATGTTGAACTTCAAGAGATCTTTGAATACTAGTTCAGAAGATTCTGCAAATACCAGATCGGCTTCGCAAACGTTTGCGAAAGATTACGTCGAGAGTCTTCACCAAAATTCTAGGGCAACTTTACTTTTCGGAAAGAATAACGTTTTGGTGTTACCTTCAAATGCAGACGTCACAGAACCTATGCCCGGTTATTTGAGTCTACATCAATCAGCGAATGGTTTGACGATAAAATGGACGCCAAATCAATTGATGAATGGTTTCACCGATGATGTCACAGATAAAAGGTTAGTTTCTGAACTAAATCTTTTTTTTTAATTTGCTTGACAAAATTACTACTTGTTCTTTCATAAAAAATTAACACGTAGAAACGTTACAATTAGATCTTACTAAATAGGGTGCATAGATGTGCATATGTAAAGTGAGACAAGTTCCTGCAGATGTAACTAGCAGACAATGGGGATGGTGGGGGAATGGCTATCCTCAAACCGTTCAATCATACTTGCTAGTGTCCTTGTGATTTTGGCGTTAGGAATATAGAATCAACACTAGTGAGGAGACTAATGGATAGATTGTATGAATTGTCAATTCCTATGTTTAGTTCCTCAACTAAATCACAAATTCTTCTTCTGACACCACATTGTAGTACTAACCATAATGCTCCTGTTATTGAGCAAAATTTAAATCTGACTTGACGCGTAAAGTGCAACTTTGTCAAGGTGTTTAATCATAATTCATTTCGAAAAGGTATAATACATGAGCATCTTAATTTTCAAAGCTAACGAGCATTTAGAACACTGCGATAGTTGTAAGCAACTTCTAGCTGAGTTAAACTTAACAATAGTTGCTTTGCATGTGTTGACTCAACATTAGGTGTGTTTCCAACAACATGAACGTCTAAACGTTGACCTTACGGTGTTTACCCATTAAACTCTGCAGCTGCACTACCCCATCCCTGGTTTCAGGGCAATGGTTGTGGCGAGAGTGAGTGGCACCGTAGGGTACTTGCCTTGAGAATTCTGCAGCTGTACTACTTCATTCCAAAGGGAAGGGTAAGAGACCTGCCGAGAGTATCTCACTAGGGCATAGCAGAGATCAGTTAGCCGAGTATTGGTCAGGTCGTTAACCGTCTGGTAGAGAAGACCTCCGGGTGATATCTTGATATGGGGAGTGATATGAGCATCGGGATTCTACGGTGCCACTGTAGCCGATTCCGTCAATCAATCCCGGGTTCTCTGGACAACGAACGGCACAGTTGGCATCTTTTATGAGGTAGGACCCCGACCCGGCCGTTCCCGTAGTACAAGCCCAATTCATGGATGGGCTGAGTGTACCTCATGGCCAGATTCCGTTTCCTACGCTTGGTCGATAGTTGCCACCCTCTTTTGGTGGCCTAGACTGCGTGGAGCAAGATTTGAGGTGGGAGTTCGTTAATATATGCAAGTAAAGAACTGAAGGGCTTCAAAGGAACTTGAAATCCTCCCTGGAATTTTTGTTTTTAATTGTCAGATCCAATTTTGGGATCCATATCAGAATATGCTCGAAAGGAAGTTGTAGTTGGTCGCATATTTGATTTATTTTTGGGGATTTGGATTCGGAATTCGGATTTGCTATCGTAAAATTATGAATCAGTTGCAATAAGTTCGAATTTATTCCTAGGAAAGACATTTGGAAGATCTAGTAACAAAATGTCTAAGAATATGGCATCTAGTTACCCATTTAAAGCGCATTTCTGATATCTTCCTTTGTATGAAGCTACTGGTATGACGTAGCTGCGTCTGACAGAACAAAATTGCTGGTTTTTTAAAGTATGTCTCTCAAATAGCTTTTTTCTAAGTCTTCTGCAGATGATGGCTTCGTAGAGGTCTTGATCTACAGACGAGGTGGCATTTCCCTACTTGATCTCTTTGGAAGCGGTTATTGCCTGAGCCATAAAAGATGAGTTTCACACTTATGTCCCCAGAATTGCTTAATATGCTCAATTGAATTCATAATCCGAAAAGGCTCATGGCAAAAATTTTCACATACGCTGATGTGCGTGTGCAAATTCGGAGGGAGATGGGGATTGGAAGGGTATGGTCTTCCGGTAATCTTATGTGTGGATCTAATATCATAAATGCATCTAATTGGTTTAATTCCAAGGTTGTTAGTGCTGAAGCACTTTTCACCTACCGCAATCATCACATTAATTCATTGTTGTAAAACCAATTGACTGTGATACCTCGTTCTATGTTTTCACTACGCCAAACAAGGAACTACGATTTACAAATACTTAGATTTAAAAAGTAATGCAACTCGTATGTTAAAACTTTTATTAATCTATACGTGTTAGTTTTTTGAGATGAACGCATGCATTCATGTAAATAGGCTTCACGCATTGAATATCTTTTTGTGCTTCAAAAGTATAATTACCAGAAAATAGCTTCCTTAACAGCGTCTACTGGGACTACGCCCTTCAAGTGCGGCTGGACGAGATAGTTTACGTTCACTGTCATCAGGAGTGTGAATCAGGAGGAACCATAATACTAGTCGGACAAGATGGTGTTCAGAGACCACCGATACATTTTCCGAAAGGTTGGAAGTTATAATTGAAGTATATCCGGAAATAAATTAGTAATAATTTTGTTACAGGAGGACATATGTTGACATTTCTGTCATGTATAGAAACAGGTTTATTACCTAGAGGTAGACTGGATCCACCACTATGGTCACAGCGGCCCGGTGCTATGAATCCGACTAGTAAACGAAGAAGACCTTTTGCAACAATAGGAGAAACTAAAGATTTCGTTTTTAGGATAATAGATAACAGTGCTCACAGAGGTGTTTATAGTAAGTAGTGAGTTCTTAAACATGACAGAAGTATATCCTATGGTTTGCTGTTGCAGTTCAGCCAAATCAATTAATGGATACCAACGCACAGTTGCCAAGAAAAACACGAGTACAGCTTACAAGTTCGAGTACGAGTTCGGAGAGTTCAACAAAAAGTTTTAGTATAGAGCACAATATTCCTGATAGTCCCCCTAGTGTTTGTATTAAAGCAGTTTGTGACTCGATGAAGAGACAAATTATTTCGAGAGCGTTCTACGGTTGGTTGGCTTATTGTAGGCATTTGTCGACGGTTAGGAGGCATTTAAGTGGGTTGGTAAATCCGAAAATTATTAACGGCGATGGAGCTTCTGAAGGTGAGCTTGTGATAAACTACGTAGTCAATTATACCTGTCATAAGAAGGCTGTACATGTAGCCTAGCGATTCTATCACATCAAGTAAAGAGTACTAAATAATCTTAAGATATAATTTATCTCTATTTTTTTCTTGCAATAGGCTTAACTTTCGAGAAGTGGGTGGAATTGTGTATAGATGGTGTTGTCAAGGACAGCGCTGAACTATATCGGCTGACGTATTTCGGAGGAATAGCCCACGATCTCCGGAAAGACATCTGGCCGTACCTTTTGGGACATTACAAATTTGGCAGCACCGAAGAGGAAAGAGTACAACTTAGCGAAGAAACTAGACAAGCGTAAGGATACACAAACACGAATAGCATCTTATATAAACCTTTCATGTTTACAGGTATGAAAATACAATGTCGGAATGGTTAGCCGTAGAAGCTATAGTCAGACAAAAGGATAAAGAGAATCAAGCGACAGCTATTGCCAAACTCAGCAGCGAAAGTATAAGCGGTGATCAAATCCCGAATCAAATACAACGAGACCTAAGCAACGATGTATGTTTGTTTTGGTAATTTTATCTTAATTGCAAGGATAATAAAGTAGAGGTTTGCACTAAATCTTTGGTAAGATTGTTCTAAAGACAAAATTCTAGCAAAATATCTGCTACTATATTCAGACGACATTTTTGCGATGTATTTGGTACATTCGCTGTGGACGTACCTTTTTTCCTTGTCATTACCTTCAATTTCTAGTATTATTTAGTCATAAAACGGGAATGACACAACTAAATTATGTTTTAAACACAAAAAATCATTGCAAACTTACTAAGTCTTGCTTCAGTTTTAAAATAATCGTCCAATGGTAGGAGCTTTTTGTTCTTTGGTCAACCATTTGGTACAACATAAATTATAATCTGAGGTTCCTAGTTACTTTTGCTTTTTCGGATTTGCCAATTCATACCATGTTGACATGGGTAAGTTGCTAGTACAGAGACGGGCGGGTTGCAGCCCTACCCCATGAAGAATGTCAACTGAGACTTTCGTTGCTCGGAGACCCGGTATTGAGTGGTCACAGCAGCTAGATTGGCACCATAGGATTCCAATGACACCTGAACGTTTTAGGATGAGACAGGAGTCTCCCCAACCAGACGCTTAGCGGCCGGACTACTCCCCAGAGAATAAACTATCCTCCTCTTCTATTAAGCTACTCCTGCTACATCTGTTACCCTGAGAGAGTGTTGAGATACTCGAGAGAGTACTAGAGTTTTATGAGTAAACGCCATAAGATGGAAACGTTTACGCATGGGGTGAACAGTACCCCACCGCTTCTACGCTTGACAAAAGCGATGGATATCTTCCTACTATCCTCTCCTTGTAATAAGGATATAGTGGCTGTGATAACCTCGTTAATTTTCAACTGTAGAACACATTCCCTGGTTCAGGGAAGCGGATGTGGTGGAAGTATCTTGTTAGGAAAGGACGACAGGCGGTTCTCTGAGGAGTAGTTTAACTATTGACAGTCTCATAGGGGTAACCCCCTTGTCTCATTCTGAAATGATAAGGTGGCATTGGGGCTTTGGGTAGTGCTGCGGCAGGGGCAAGCTGTACCTCACAGTCAGATTTCGTTTCCTGCACTTGGTCAATAGTTGCTACTCTCTTTTGGGGGATTAGGCCCCATGGGACAAGCTGTGAAGATGGAAGTTCGTGAAAATGCATCTCTATCGGCAAGCCGTCAAGGGCTTGGCCAACGTTGGTACTAGTCCATCCCCTCCAGATGGTGTTGGACTTTGCAGTTAGGGAATAGTGCTACTATATGCTTCATGTAGGTTGGTAGCTGCTCTTCCACGAGAGGGGTGGCGCAATTATTTTCTCTAGCAGACATGACCTTTTAAAACCTTATCTCATAAGATTTCTTCAATGGATTGTAACTTCAGCCATATTTGGCAAAAATTTGTCTGGATTTTAAATATCGTTTATGTTTTTTTTCTGTATTAATAACGTTAAATTCCGTTGTGTTAGAAAATTTGTTCTGACAATCTCATTTTTTGTTTTTGTACATGTTTGCTTGTACAATTTCTGTGCAGCACCTCTAATAAAACTGGCAAATCGAACAATGCGTAAACATCTGTGATACTGAGCAAATTCCAATTAGCAATGTTCTAAGTTGAAGTTTAGCAAAGGTTCATTCTGCTAAACCTTCACAAAGTTGTGGATGCCTAAGCTCTGTGTCATTTACTGATTTTCATACTTTGCTTTACGGATGAACCCGTTTCATCAAATTCAAACTAATGCAAAAAAAAATCTAACACAATATAATCCTAAGAACAACATCTGAATTATAGTATCAACACTTATCTTATTTTCCTGATATTTTTTTCACTTCTAGGTCAATTACACCACTCTAATTCGAATAAAGATTATATTTGATCTTTATGCAGAGTGTTGTAATTGACCTAAAAGTGGAAAAAAAATCAGGAAAATAAGATAAGTACAAAAGGTCATAAAAATACATAAGTATCAACACTAGCAGTGAAAGTGATTTTGAAAGGAAGTAGATGATGCAGCCAGTTTTTAGCAAAAGTTTTAAGTCTTCATAAACGGATTTATTGGATATTATTTTATACATTTCATCTTTTTGGCGCCCAACGTGGGGCCAAAAAGTTCCGGTGTCCTTAATAAGCATCACTTAATAAGGTCACGCATTCATTGCAAAAATTAAACGAACGGATTATTGCAATTGTCTGTGTCCACTCCATGTTGGAAGTAATTTCATCCAGGGCATGGAAAGGATGTGGATACTAACATTTTTAATAAAAGATGCTTTCTAAATTATCATCTGCGCTACCTGAAAGTAGCGACTCCATTTACTTCTTCTGCGGAAACATCCGATTCGCGGAAATTCTGTACCTTTATCTTTCCATTTCTAGAACTCTTGTAGCTTCTACTTTTGGCATGTCTATATATTGATTTACAGATAATGCTTTTAGTTCTTGTTCTTTTCGTACTTATAACAGTTTTTTACAAATAATCTTTGACAACCTGATTCAGTGGAACTTGTAGTTCTCGAGCAGCTAGTTATGGTACTTGATGCCATTATCCCTTGAATCATTTTCTACTGATACATTTGCTTTTGGAGTTACCTTGCTTATGTTATTTCGACTTTTTTTCTGGATTTTTGAGATACTTTCCCAGATTTATTAGTTAGTGAACTAGGAGCACAAGTTCCAGAAATCACAAAAAAAAACTGATCGATTTATCTAAAAAACTTTTGTTTGATTCCAAGTCAACACATAAATTTGAGATCTACTTATCCATATCCGATACCAAGGTGCCATTTCGTTTGAATTTTGTATATACATACGTGCATTCTAATTGACTGATTTTTATTCGAAAACGCTCCAATATTTTACAATTTTCTCAATTATCTTGAAGGTTTTCGAAGACGTTAGCGATTATGATTACCATTCAGATGAAGACCAGAACAAAGAGAATAAAAAGCCCCTAAAAACGAAACAGAATACCATCCGTTATGAAAGCGACGAGGAAAGTAGTGGACAAAATAATGTACCAAATGAAGAGATAGTAGAATGCGAAACAAACGCATGCCAAAACGGAAATGAGGAGCTAAAACGTGAAGAAGAAACGGATAAAACCGTCACAAACGGTCACACACATTATTACACACCTTTCGACATCGAAAAGAAAGATTTAAAAAAAGTAGATTCAACCTCATCGACTAAAGTACAATGTTCAAGTGTAGATACTAGTTATTCCAGTAAAGACATTGATAATGCTAATTTATCTAGAGATTTTACCAGTTTGGACAGGGCGGGTTCGCAGTTGAGCGATTTGGAAGAAGCTGTTGTTGAAGACTTTGAGTCGTTGCCGGATGAAATGACGGATTTCGTACATAATGTTATTGTCACAAACGCTAGCGTGGATTTATCATGTCATGCAGGTGATACTGGAATCTCGGGTTTCAATAAGACTAATTTGGATGCCCTCGCCGAGGAGAATAATTCGTTAGATACGCTGGATTGTATAGAATCCCATGGTTTGGCAAGTCCGGCAATGAGCGCCTGCGTATCACCTGCTAGTTCAAATGGTGGCATCTATACTGTAAGTAAATTAGCTTCAATTATTCTGTAAAATTCCTCAATTCTTCATTTCAACAGCCTGAGTTGTTAGAAACTTTTGGGTTAAATTTACACAGGATAGAGAAAGATGTTCAAAGATGTGATAGAAATTATTGGTATTTCACAGGGGAGAATCTGGAGAAGTTACGGAACGTCATGTGCACGTAAGTTAAGTAGACAAAAATGTAATAAAAATTTTTTAATTTTAATTTTTTATCAAATAGTTACGTTTGGGAGCACTTGGATATAGGATACATGCAAGGAATGTGCGATTTGGTAGCACCATTATTGGTAGTATTCAACGATGAAAGCTTAACTTACGCATGCTTCTGTCATCTGATGGAACGCATGGTTGAGAATTTTCCCAACGGGAACGCGATGGATTGCCACTTCGCCAACATGCGTTCGTTGATCCAAATCTTGGATTCCGAAATGTATGAGCTGATGCATTCTCACGGCGATTATACGCATTTCTATTTCTGTTATCGTTGGTTCTTACTTGATTTCAAACGGGAACTGGTGTATTCAGATGTATACGCTACATGGGAAGTGATATGGGCCGCACAGCACGTGTCTTCCACTCATTTCGTGTTGTTTCTTGCGCTGGCTCTTTTAGAAACTTATAGGGATATAATCTTATCGAATAGTATGGATTTTACGGATATAATTAAGTTTTTTAATGGTAAAAGTTTCCTCCCACTTAATGTTTTAATATAATAATTGTTTTTCTGTTTTAGAAATGGCTGAGAGGCATAACGCTGCAGCTGTGCTCGGTTTAGCGAGAGATCTCGTCTTACAACTTCAATTACTAATAGAAAATAAATAAATACCTCAAAAAACTGATAGAGAATTGTCATTTTTGTTTTGTTTTGCTAGTCAATTCGAAATTATGTATTAGTACATTTATCTATTAAGTTTAGGTTAAGTAGAGAATTAATAAAGGCGAATCAAGTTATAAAATAGATCTGCGTTGGATTTAAATTAAATTACTTAATAATAAGGATAGTTACAAACTAAATGTGATAAATTGATTTATTTTTCGATTAATTTGGGTTTTAAATGAAGTTGCCTTTTATTGATTTTTGATTTGTCTATATTAAAATTTAGTTGATACAATCATAAGAAAATGGACACAGCTACATACATATACATATATATGTATAAAGTATAAGAAGTTGTCAAGAAGAAGGAATGATATTTTTTCTGTTAATTCATTGCTAAATTATATTGAATATTGTGATGTAGTCAAATTCTATATAGAAGAAATTACAAGATGAATGATTATGGTGCCAAAATAAATATATAATATATAATATATAATATATAATATATAATATATAATATATAATATATAACTTAAATTATACCAAGAATAAAATTTGTAGGTGTAACAATTGGGTTAGTGGGAACGAATTATGAAATTGAACACGTTTACTTATTTTATTATATATTTCTTATTTTACAATGTTGAAACAACCAATGAAATAACAAATACTTAAAACATATACATAACCTAGTAATGGTAAGGAGCTGCCACAACTATATAGTTAAGAACAGCCTAATTAATGGTTTGGATTTTGATTAATGTGGTTATGCCAACATCATGTTATTGCAAATGTCTTGCATGAAAATTTAATTTTTTTTGTTTTATACTGGAATAGGCTACACGTTTTATTGGGGGAAAAATGAAAAGAAACTTTCATATTTTTTAGATATTCATACAGCTTTGAAGTACATTTTCTGTATCAGAAAACACAAATGTCATACTTACTTGTCATACAATATGATCATATATTTCTACCCTTTAGCAAGCAAAAACATTTTTGTTTTTTAAACTTATGTTGGTACTAACTAGATAAGTTGACGTATGACAGATTAGGTTTTGTTATTTTCACAAATAACTACATACAAACGTTTCAGTTGAAAACATAGAAAGTTTAATAATAAAAATAGCTATAATGAATGTTCAAAGTAAGTTACTTCATTTTCTATATATAACGCCACTCTCCGTCTCATGTTATGGAAGGCATTCATTAGATGATGTGATGTAGGTACTTAATTTCTTCACAGACATTTCGGATAGTTTCAGTATGTTCTTCAATTTTATGAGAACGATTCGTAAATTTGATTTATCAGATTTGTCAAGAACCTCGTCGTTATTAATGGTACCTAAAAACTTGCCTAAAAACCACTGACAGTAATCATGTCTCATTACATAATCAGTTGGTAGAAACTCTTGTATGCAATGAAATTTGTATGGAAATTTTTGTAGATCTTTTTTAAGGATTCTCTGGCAGGTCCCATATGACAGTTGTGTTTGTTGTGAAAGCTTACCAATCCATTTCTTAGGTGATTAAGTTATATTCGTTCCTTAATATTTGCTATATTTTCAACTGTCCGCTTTAGTGGTTGTTATCTTATTTAATGAACAAACATATAGTTTTATAATATTAACTTTTATTAATATCTATCTGACATTTATCAATCACTCATAATCTGACACACACAGTGTTGCCATACAACATCTTTTTATCCCTTTTTTTACATAGGAACTAAAAAGTAATTTTTAGTATGCATGCATCATAAACCAATCAAAACATACCCATAAGCGTGCATAATCGGGCTTTTAACGCACGCCGTGTGATAAAGGTTGCTTGGTAACAGCCAATCCCAAGCGTTTAATAGTACAGTGAAATGTCGGGAAATATCAAATGACATATGCATACATATGTGTACATGTCACTCGATAATATGTATTGGAATTATTGATTATTGATTTGAATTATTATTTGGACTTTGCAGGTATTAAACTTAATTCAGCTTCAGCAGCTAGTTTTTGAATTCCTGTCGACATTATTAATACAACAATGATGTTTAATAATTAAGGGAAATGTCAAATGACATAATATAGAGACACATCTCACTCGATAAAATGTATTGAAATTATTGATTTGATTTCTTCTAGTTAAAATTATTGTTGCATTTATACTAAAAAATATCGTATGACACAGTGCATAATTAGCTTTTAAAGCACTCGTAACGTTAAAGCCACTCCGCTTCGGGTCGTGGCTTTAAACTCGTTACTCGTGATTTAAAAGTTCGATTATGCACTAGTGTCATAATATACTATTATTAGTAAAATAATTAATTAATACTATCTTAAGATAGATAATGTAACAGTTTGAACCTTCATAATGCAGATTCAGACCGTAGAAGCCTTCAATATCACTCACGTATTACGAAAATGCTATCTAAACTAAATAGTAGTTATTGTTAAATCATTCTCTATGTTTCATAAACATGGATGTAAGAATGTTGACATCTTTGTCACATCATTCAGTGAATCACTGTCTTTCTTTTGGTGGTATAAATTATTTCATTTATGCATTAATGTTAGATAAAGTCAGTACATATTTAGTGTACTTCCTAGGCTAAAGCCAATATACGAAATTTGTACTTTGGAATGGTAAAAATGATATTTCCTTGAATTGTTATTTGTTTTTGATACTTGTCAAAATTGACGAAAGTGAAATGGAATTGAAGTGAAAGCCTGATTATGCACTAGTGTCATAATATACTATTAATTGTAAACTAACACAAAACTAATCATGAACATGATAAAACGATAAAACTTAGGTTAATACATAATCATGATAATTTCGGGGAAATTTGTTGGTTCTTTTTGGTCTAGTTAACTCGGCAAGCTCTTCCTTTGACTTCTGCTCTTGGGTTTCCTCCTCTGCTCCAGGTTTTGCTCGGATTTGTGGTTGATTATTTGTTTCGAATTTTGTGTATGTACTGACTGGTTTAATGTGTTCTCTGTTTCTTCTATACTCTTTGTTGTTGACTTGGACTATATATGATCTGTCTTTTATTGTTTCCGTGACTACTCCTTTATTCCATGTCTTTGAGATCGGATCTATTTTGGTAAATATGGTTTGCCCTGTTTCTAAACGTATTTGGTTGGTACATTTTTTATCATAATAAAATTTACTCCTTTATCTCCTTCTTTCCTCAATTTTCTCTGGGACTTTTATAATTATTTCCTGTTTTAATTTAATGTTCATTGTTGGTATTCCTGTTCGTGTTCTACGACAAAGAATTCCGTGCACTGGACTAGAATCTATTTTATTAGGCGTATTTCGCTAGTGTGGTAGTGCGTACCAAAATTCAGTATTACTAACCTTGGCTTTCTTCATTAAGCGCTTAACTATTTAAATTGCTGTTTCTGCCTTACAGTAGAAGCAATGGCATACGCTATTTTGATATATGGGGCTGGAGAACTAACCGAAGATGAACTAAAAGACCATAATCAAAATTTAGAAAAATTATTTTCACGTTTGACAGAAAATAACTGTAAGTTGAACAAGAGTAAAGTAATTTTTTGCAAAAAGAGAGTTACATTTTTTGGACATTATTTAACAAATGAGGTACTGAAACCAGACAATTCCAAGGTTATCGCAATTAAAGAAATGCCGTGGTCAAGCAATAAGAAGGATCTGTTATGATTCATTGGAATGGTAAACTACTTGGGAGGTATATAAAGAACTTAAGCACAAATTTAGCATTTTTCAGGAAGTTAATAGAGAAAATACTGCTTGATCTTGGGGAGAGAAGGAGGAAGCGGAATTTATGAGAATTAAAGAGATGGTGAGTGAAGAATGAAACATATAGTTTTATAATATTAACTTCTATTAATATCTCTCTGACATTTATGACATGAGCGAATCACTCATAATCTGACAGACACACAGTGTTGCCATGGTGTTGCCATACAACAGTGGTTTTCCAGCACCTGGTTTTTGGGACACAGACACAGTTCCACGGAATTTAGCCACTTATTCTTGAGTTAATTACCGCAAACTGTAGTATGTATGTTCTTGGAAAATTTAGAAATTTTGCCCGAAATTCCTTTTTACAAGGCTACAAAGAATGCCATCATTCTGCATTTTCTAACTTTACCTACACCATTTCTAAAGCATGATTCAACCAGAAAACCTTTATTTATCGACAACTATTAAGTAATATGTGTATTAAATACGCAATTTTTATCAGGTAATACCATTCTTTACTTGTAGCAATATTGAATAATAATGACAGTTCGATGGAATAAGAGATATTACCAAAGTTAATTCTTGTGTCAAATTTGACACTTTGTAAATATGTGTATAATTACAGAAATGTCTAATAGTGCATTAGATTTAATGACATATCTTGTATACCGCCAGAAATCTCAAAATTGGCGGCCAGTGCCAAAGAAAGTCTTCTACCTAACAAGTCAAAGGTAAATATGATACGATATACAAAAGCTTTATGGATTGACAGCAGCCGCAAAAAACTTCCTCAGTATGTCATTATGACATAAAATTTTTTGTGTATTAAAAACGTCATTGTTATAAAAAATATTGTTCTCTGAAAATATCCTTTGAATTTTTTGAAACATATACAGTTGTGGATAAAGTATAGTATTCAACACGCGTACCTATGAGGGTTATTACCCACTCAGATGTTATATTACACTCGTTTAACGGCTCGTGGTACAATTTCATCTTCATGGATAATAACCACCATTATACGCTATTATTATTATTATTCTAAACATTTCTAAGTGTCAATTAACAAATACATTAATGACAGCTGTCAAAATATACCAAAATAAAATTTTCAAGAAATAATGTCATGGCTTGCTAGAGGGTAAATTTAAATGATCGTATGGTACCATACAATACTGTGTAGAGAAAAGTCAAAGTTTATTACTTTATACGACCATTTATGTGATTGGTGGTAGTAAAATGAAGTGGTTGTTCAAACAGCTTGTTAATAGAATCTTGTTCAGCCAAATCAAATTTGATGGAGGCTGAAACACTGGCGTTTAGCTGAAAAATGCTGTGTTTAGATGTTAGACTAGAACTTTTTCAAACATAATAGATTTTTATTATTCCACATTTTGTCCCTTCCTTTGACCCTTTCCTTACCGCAATCTGATCCGCCACTGGACGGTGCAGTACGCAGTGAAGTATAACGTTTTGATTTTCATTATCAGAATCTGTCAACTTATTAACTAGGTAGATAATAAAATTCTTCTTGGCCTTTTCTATGACGTTCTGATAAAAGTGTAAAAATATTTTATAAAACAATCTAAAGAATCCTTTAAATAAAATGTTTAAATCAATGTTGTATGAATGAAATTAATATCTGATTTAACGAATGATTTCTTGTTATATTTTTATTTTGCCCTTTTTTATTTTTGTTTAAAAATAATTTTGACTCCAAAATGTAACACACAAAAGATTTTCTTTTTTGACTGAAGGCGCATTTACGCTCATAATATCTAATTTCAACAGTTACTCTCAGTGGAATTAAATCAGTGTAATCATTTTATATATATAATATACCGACGTCAAACTTTACGATTTCTATCATCTAGTACTCCTTAAACAAGCTTAACCTTTGATTTATGATTTATGATGTTCAAGTCAACATTTACAAAAAGAAAACAAAAAAAAATTCATAATCGTGATGAGCAATTTAATTTGAGAGATTGATCTCCCCTTTTCCTTTGTCATGATCTACAATTACTTCCCTCTAATTCTTCTACTTGATAATGATAATCTCCTCAATTTCTCCGTTCCAGAATTTGTCCTCTTCTTTCCATTTTTGCAGTTAGCTTTGACCTAAATGTTTTTTTCTTCATTTCGTACAGTAAAAGTCATCTGTTATTATGGTTTTGCCTTTAGTGTTGGAATGTCTTATTACACTGTTTTGCTGCAAATTGCGCATACACAATTTGAAAGTTATAAGTGGTTATAACCGGTTGAACGGACTTTAAACATTTTGGTGGTTAGCGCCTCTGAGATGACCACTGACAAGGACTATTATGTCATTTAACTCTGGACTATAGATTCTATTTTCACTCATCACATTGTTGGCGACATTATTTTTATAAATTATACTCATAGACTTGCCGTTGACAATAGATGACATATGATTAATCCTCTTCCACAGCAGGCCGCTTAAAGTTGGTTTATTTCTTCGTAAATCATTCTTGATTTGACTTATTCTGCTATAATTTAAATTTTGTCAGACATTCTGCTTAGTTTCAATTGTCGTCATTTTCAGAATAGTATTGTCAAAAAATGGTGCATATCAGGGCGAAATTCTAAATAGTCTGGTACCACCTGAAGTTTGAAAGTTCTAGTAAAGATAAATACATTCTGGTTTTCTTAGTTTGTGAAGGTTTTCCTTCGTACAACATCCAAGCATTAAATCTTTTAGTTTGCTTTGCTTGAGTTACCAGTTGTGACAACCAGTTGTGACTTCGAGTACAGTTTTTTCATCATACTCTCTTTTTATCTCAAGTCTTTCAATGCGCATTTACTAAATCTGTTTCACAGTCAATTTTAGCACTTACCACAGTTAGTTTCTTCCTATATTTCCTGTAGTGTATCTGCCCTTCTTATTTTAACCCATTTACATTTTCCTTATTCTTAGTTTGGCCGGTTGTTTTCTCACTTCATCTTTTGTTGGTGTAATTATTTTAGTGATTGTTAAACCAATTTTTTGTGCTTTAAAATCCGTACCAATCTCTTTTCTGGTGGTATTTTTTTAATGGGAATGTTTAAAACAACAATCGCTGTAGTATACATATATCGACAGCACTTGCAGCTATTTCGTTTCGTTATGGTTCCAAACAGAAAACATCAGATCTTCTCAATCTAATTTTTGAAATGATCCGAGTGAGTGCCCAGTTAAGGTTGCTTTATTCGTTGCTATTTTAGGACAATTTATGTATGTCCAAGAGCTGCTACAATGTTTTCGAAGGAGAAGCCTTTCTGTAACAACAGATAATATATCAACTTTTATGAGTTTTGCACAGTACCAAACTAAATCCAATTTTCCTAAGGAGATCAGCAAATGTTAAGTCAGTTTCCCTAATTTCTCCACGTAATAGAAGTTTTAGTATTGATGTTACATATATAGCGAATTAATGTAAAATACAGAGAATTGCTTTGTTTTGCACAGTATTGAAAGTATTTTTGGCATTTGATATGAACTACATACACTTGTCTTAATTTATTTCTACTTAAGCTGATTCTCTGAATGTTTTCTGAAATCTGAAAATTGGTTAGTTAAGAGACAGATTATACATAATCTAAAGAATTCGTTAATAAATTTTCTCCGTTAAATGTCTTTCAGTAGGTTAATGCAACTTGAGGATAACAACTGACAACAAATCGAGTACTATATGTGATTTAATGGTAATATTTGTATAATAAAATGAAATCATTATTTTATTACATATACATACATACATATGACTATACTTTTTAAATGTAACAGAATATATTTTGCCAGTACTGTAAAGATGTTAATGTTTAAACTACCTAACTGAAATGATTGTATTTTGTGTTTAACTTGAATTATTGGAGAAGTATTTTTCACGGTTTTGATTATTAAAAGTCGATTTAGACATTGAATACATCCATTTCATTTTATAAAAAGATCTTATATCGAGGGCTACCCATTATGTCTGCGAATACCATGTTTTATATTATATACATACATATTTATACCGTATTTTGCTCGGTACTTGGAATTGCCTCCTCTGACTCTAATTACAGTCTGTAAACGCACATTCTTCGAGAAGAGCAATAGCAGTTCATCTAACGAAGCCTGTGCTATAGGTCTACGTCTTACTTCCTTGTTCAAGATGTCCCAAACATGCTCTATAGGATTTAAGTCAGGGGGGCATGCTGGCCAATCCCTACGGGCTATACCAACATCATCCAGATATTCGTTAACACGTCTGGCAACGTGGGGTATTGCTTTATCCTGCATTAGGATGAAATCATTGCCAATAAACGGAGCAAATGGAAGAACATGATCATCCAGTATCTCTGTAATGTGTCGGTGTGCTATTAAGGGCCCTCC
Organism: Popillia japonica; assembly: GCA_004785975.1. Classification (NCBI taxonomy): domain Eukaryota; kingdom Metazoa; phylum Arthropoda; class Insecta; order Coleoptera; family Scarabaeidae; genus Popillia; species Popillia japonica. The sequence goes on from ML218683.1 coordinate 33,701, forward strand.
CTTTACACAAACAAGATTCGTTTGAGCTTCAATTGTAATCTAAGTCCACACCATAATTGATCCTCCTTTATGATTGACTCGTGGAACGAATATACAGGATGCATATCGTTCTCCAGCTCTTCTCCAAACCCGTTTTCGACTATCAGAAGAATATAGGCAAACCCTAGATTCATCAGCGAATAGTACAGTGCTCCACTGCCGTATTTCTCAAGGTAGGCAGGTATGAGCAAACTGTAGCCTTGCTGTTCGATGATGGAGGAATAATTTCGGACCTTGGGCTGGTATGTATGACTTTAGTCCTGTTTCGGCTAATCTTCTGCGAACTGTCCATATATTTACGTCAACACTGCGAACCTCTCTGAGTTGATTTTTAGCCTCAATGAAGGTAGAAGATTTCGACCGCAGTATGATAAAACGATCTTCAGCTGCAGTTTTCTATTTTATCAGATCCTGGTCTTCGCGTGTTTCTAAATCTTTGGACACATTTTCGCACTGCCATATGAGTACAGTGAAGAACTCTAGCAAAACACCGCAAAACTTCTACCATCTTTAAGAAGAGCAGCAGTCTTGGCAGAAGTCATAGTTATAAAGTCAAAATCAGTCTTTCTTGTGTTCTAACTAAAATTCGAATATGCTTTTTTTTGTTAATACAGCTGTTGGTTGGGTTCGTATCTCATAGCGACTAGTTTGCTTATATTTAAATTAGAAATATTGATGACTTCGTCTTCCGCTGCTTGAATGTTGTGAAAATCTTGTTGGTTAATTTCCATTATTTGGAACGGTTTTTCAACTTTTGCAGACTTTACCACGGGCACCAAATCTGACGGAAAGATAGCTTTCATTAGCCGTCACCTTTTCTCAACTTGAGCGAAATCACGATCACAGCTCAAAATACTGTAACCACTTACAAGAAATTGTTGTTCGATGCTTTGTAAAAACATCTAATGATAGGTCCTAAAAAGGGTAACGTAAAAACCATACCGTTTTTATTCTGGCCGCAGCTCTATATGACCAGATGCTCTTTATTAGTTATTCCTTGATTTGGAACCTTCAGCAAACAAGGGGATATTACATTTCTGCCATTGCCAATACTGTCGTTCCACATGCACATATTGGAATGGCTAATATCTTCTATTTTAATACCAAATTAAAACATGCTAACTGCCGAAGATAAAACATATCGGAATGGGTAAGAGTTGGTACAGATGCAGCAAATATCACTATCTGGTCTTTGAGACATATACATATATGTATCTCCTTCCACCAAATCTCTTGCTTTTTTGCTTTTTCGATGGTGTAATTCTAACTTTTGTTTAGCGACTATACTTTCTTCATTCTTAAGTTGGGTTGTGCAGTTTTACTTGTCACATGTTTTACATGTATTTGGAAGGACAAGTTCGAAAAATCTTTTTTGAAAATATTGCAATAAAAACTGAGTAATCAAACTGCCTGGATGCTTGACTTTGAACGCTTCATATATGCGACTAATATTCAAATGTGGACTCTCTAATCTCTGACCGTATGCATTGCACATGCTTTCTTATCAGTTTCCTGTCAGCATTGTGAAAATTGTTGGGAACCGTTCTTGTCCTTTTATCTTTGAAAAAAAAACTCTTCTATTGAATGAGTCCATCAATCCTTTTACCTTTTTCCATGAATATCTTCTTGCACATTTGAACAAAGTCTTTTCCATTGGGGACGCTAAACCACACAGTCGACTGTCTTCGGCTGGTGGCTGCATCTACGTATGTTCCATGTCTTTTGCGTTTTACATTAGTTATTTGCATTAATCCCATAAGGTAAGTACCTTGGTTTTGAAAGGTTCGTTTATAAAAGTCAGTAAATAGTTGTAATTTGCTTTCTGGTGAAATAGTTTTGCATTTACAGGTGACGTACAAAAACACTGTGGTAAAAAGCAGAGCATTATTAATGCCCAAACAGTAATTCGAACATACCAATTCCTTGTGTTTCTCTTTTTTCTAACTTTCTCTCATTTTTATAGGTTAGGTATGCTTTACCGGTTGACTTCAGTCTCTTGTATTCTTGAGCAAATGTTTCGTACCTCTTTTTCTCCGTGTTTTCTTTTCTTGATTGTCCTCCATTTTGAAAAATTCCGTCATTTAATATTGCGAAGAATTCACTAACAAGGAAACACGTTTCTTCAGTGGCAGTGGGGACACTTACAGGCTGCGTAGTCTAGCCGGCGGCATACAATCTAAAATATTACCTTTGGCGCTTGGCCCGTTCCATACCTTACTCTCGAGGGCACATAACACCTTTCTAGATAGAAATACTGGTTTATAAATTTTTGGCACTTACCACCTTTCTTAATTAAGACTTTCAAATATTGGATCCATTTTCTTTAGAAAAAGATTAATTGATGATACTTATTTGAATTTGTCGGAGAATAATTGAGAAAGTGGAAAACCAGCTTGATACAGAAGAACGTAATCAACAGGACGGTGCTCCATTACATTATGCTGCAAATTTCCGTACCTGGCTTAACCAAAGATATGCAAATCACTGGGTTGGTAGACGTGGAACGTTGAGATGATTCTTGATGATAAGCTAAACAAAATGGTATTTAACATTTGTGAAAGGATACTCGTGAGGGTGTAGTTCTAAACGTCAAAAATGTAATTCATATGTCAAACTGTTTTCCCCTTGAATTAAAAGTAAACGCACTTTTGAAATGTTTTAAATTATTTTTAGTTTCTGAAATATTAGAGGTAGGTCGAAATCCAGTACTTATTTCGATTCATGCAGTCTTGGTGAGCAGACACAATGGGCAGCTTTGTTTATATTGTTATTGTATATTTTCTGATAGATAATATAATATAATATAATAAATGGAGAACATCCTTAACTACAAATTATAAAGTAATCGTTTTTATAAGATATGTGTGACGTTAATTCTTTCTAAAGATATATACGTATTTCTAAATGTACACCTATCGCATTTAAAGAGTTAACATTATCATACATATACCTGCATCCTATTTATGTAAAAGTAAAATATACAAAATACTATTTATCCTACCTTCAATGTTATAATTATAATGTATAGGCGGAATGGAAAATTTTGCAAGTCTCTTTTATTGAAGCCATAGTAATCAGTATAACATTGTTTCTGTTGTTCTGTTTTAATAATTACAGAAATGATAATAAGAAAAACTATTGTATGTTCTTAAAGTGATATTGGTTCTGTTCCGAAAAATTTTCCATTTACCTATGAAACAAATCACACTATTTTACATTTTTTTATGTATTCCATGTGCCTTTCATACGATAAAAAAGAACTATATTATACTATAATAACAATATGTCCATCACGACACATTATCTTCATAATATTATTCTTATATTTATTGTACGTTTCAGACATATACACTTTTAGAAACTGATATAATAAGCACGGCCTATAAATAGAGACGATTATCCTTAAAATAGACTACGAAAAGTACATACGTTACCATACAATCTTTAGTCATTTTTATTGTTGACACTAGTCCGTTAAGATAGGGTCAGAATTAGAGGGAAATATGGAACTGGTAAAAGTAAAGTGAATATTGTATATACAACATATCAACATGTCATCTTCAATTCTTAAATTATATTGTTGTGTATTATTAATAACTATGGAATGCAGTGAGAGAAATAAATATTATTTGATATTTTAATGGTCTTTTTCATATTACTTAAATAACAGGAATTGTTTGCGGTAAATGTAGTAAATATCTACCTGTACCTTTTTACCGAAACACTTTCAGTTTTCATTCGTTGAAAGTCGTGTAAAATAATTTAAAATGCTTTTTGTGTGACGTTTTGTCGTAGTTGTTCTTTTGTGGGATTTTAGCGTAGGTAATTGATAAAGTAATATACCTAGAATAGAGTAATATAAAAAAGCATTTGTTGGTCTCAGAACCTTTTAGGTACTTATTGTATTTTCCTGATATTTTTTTTCCACTTCTAGGTCAATTGAAACAATATAATTCGATTAAAGATCAAATTTATTCCAGAAGCTTTATAATTTATTAGGTTTTCGTTACAACTTCTACAGTGGAATAAAATTGACATTTCATTCGTACCAATTAATAAACAACTAGGCATGCCTATCAACAAATTATCTACAGACAAAAGAGATTCTATAATCGTAAGAATATACCTATTATATCAATGTATTTTTGTCAGCTATAACAATTTTATTCAAGGACTAGGGAAAAACATGGCAAAAAAACCTAGTCAAGAGCTTAATTTGATAAAATTCAGCCGAAATTAGGCGATTAAATTATTATAAATAATACTTAAATTATCAATATATGTTCTAAAATTGTCCCCGTTATTCTCCTTTTTAATGTATATCATTTCATACAGCGTTAGTAAAAAGTCCTGGAACGGTCGAATAACTTTGTTATTTGAAAATTATGATTTCTGCAATTTGGTATGGGGGTATAGTTAATATAAATGCATTTTATGCAATACAGTTTATATTTTTTTCACTTCCGGTTTAATCGGCAATACGTCAAACTTTTTTTTTTTAAACGGAACGCCCAGATTTTTTTAACACTTTTGAATGCGAAATAAAAAGCTACGTTCAGGAAGTATTAAGATGTTTATTTTTATTCACAAGAAAACAGTTAAAAAATTAAAACAGTGTCCTAATACGAAAAAAACAAGGTACCTTTGAAAAAAGTTGTTGTTTAGTGTTTGCATTCTTTTTGCCGTCACATTTGACAATTTTAAAAGCATTTTAACTTTTGCATCGCTATAAATTTACTCATTTTAGACATTGACACATTTGAAAATGGCAGTAAAACTTACTGAATCAGAACGAATTGAGATATTAATGATGCGTGGATACGGTGATCGTCAACGTTCTTTTGAAGAGGTTCATATTTTGTTTAATACTGTTTATCCGGATCGTCACATTAGTAAAAGTACGGCATGCCGAACAATTCAAAAGTTTGAAGTCTTTCGTCAGGTGAAGGATTTACCTAGAAGGGGACGTCCATTAACAGCAACAGATGAAGAAACTAGTTTGAATGTGTTACTTACAGTGGAAGAAAATCATCACGTCTTCACAACAGAATTAGGTCAAATTCATGAGATCTCTCAAAAATCTGCTCATAAGATTCTTAAATCAGCAAGAATGAAAGCCTATAAAATGTATCCCGTCCATGAGTTAACTGAAGATGATCCAGATCGTAGACTACATTTTTTCGAAACAATGACGGAATTGATCGAGCAGCAGCCTAATGTTTTAGATCACATCATTTTTTCAGATGAGGCAACGTTTTGTCTCAACGGCACTGTGAACAGACATAATTGTCGCTACTGGTCAATTGAAAATCCGCATTGGATTGAAGAAGTCCATACACAGCGTCCTCAAAAGGTGAATGTCTGGGCTGGTCTTGTTGGAAACAACATCATAGGTTCATTTTTTATAAGACGAAATTTAACTGGCAACGTCTACTTAAATTTATTGCGAAATGAGGTTGTTCCAGCACTTGCGGCCCTCTTTCCAAATGCAAACATAGGTGATCACCCTAATGCACATTTTTTGTTTCAACAAGATGGAGCTCCCCCCCATTTTTCCCATAATGTCCGCGATTATTTGAATGAAATTTTTCCGGAACGTTGGATCGGACGTAGAGGAGCAATCGAATGGCCAGCACGTTCGCCAGATCTCTCGCCATTAGATTTTTTCTTTTGGGGTCACTTGAAATGTCAAGTGTACAAAAATCGTCCCCATAATCTTGAACAATTGGAAGAGAGAATAGTTCAAGAAGCGAATCGTATCACTCCAGAACAAATACAAAATTCAATAAGAAATTTTACTGACCGTTTACATATTTGTCAAATTGTAAATGGAGATCATTTTGAACAATTATTGTAATCGCAACCTGAATAGACAGGTATCTTGATTTTTCTGTATTAGGATACTTTTTTAATTTTTTAACTGTTTTCTTGTGAATAAAAATAAACATCTTAATACTTCCTGAACGTAGTTTTTTATTTTGCATTCAAAAGTGTTAAAAAATCTGGGCGTTCCGTTTAAAAAAAAAGTTGGACGTATTGCCGGAAGTGAAAAAAATATAAACTGTATTGCATAAAAAGCATTTATATTAACTATACCCCCATACCAAATTTCAGAAATCATAATTTTCAAATAACAAAGTTGTTCGACCGTTCCGGGACTTTTTACTAACGCTGTATATTAATCTCTCGTTATAATTATTTTCTTTGTTTAAAATCTTAACATTTTCAAAATCAAAGTTATGTCGTAATTCTTTAGAATGCTTAGACAAAGCAGTTTCCGCGGTTATGTTATACATTACAGTGTATTGATGATTGTAGAGTCGGTTTTTTTAAGTATTGCCTAGTTTGACCTACGTAATATTTATCACAGTCTTTGCATTCTAATTTATTTACGACATTACTTTGATATCTTTTTTAATCTTAGTTTTTAAATTTGTAAATAACTGTCTGTTATTGTTTGGTGTAAATGTAATGTTTATATCTGATTTTTTAAATTCGCGCTTAATTTTGTCACTTAAGTCGTTGATGTAGAGAATTGGGCGATATATTTTACTTGTTTGTTTTGTGCATGTATAGTATATTTTATGTATACTCGTTTTTTTATTAATTTTTCGTAAAATTCTTTTGGATAACTATTTTTGTCTAGCTAATTTAATACCCTGGTTGACTAAACTATTAATTATGCTTTTTTTTTAAATTCACCGAAGTGTTTGAAAAGTAGTTTAAGTGTATGTTGCTACTAGTGTCTTTTGTGTATCAATTTGTTTTTGTGTTCGTGTTATTATGTATTATCTTAACATTTCAAAAAATTTATAGAATTTTTATTTATGCACATATGCAATCATCTACATACATACCGTTTGTAAAATTCAAAATGCCAATTTAATTTGTTTAATGATAAAGATAAAGCTAAATCTGAAGGTATATTAGTGAATAATGATCTAAACTTATTAATTCGTATTTATGTGGTACCATTTTTTATTTACGAATTTAACAAATTCCCACAATTTTTTTATACTGTTCTCCGAATTTCTAAGCATTCTAAAGAATTACGACATAACTTTGAATTTGAAAATGTTTAGATTTAAAAAACGCGGTCAATTTTAGAACAAATATTGCAAATTTTAGTATTATTCACGCCTGAATTTTATCAAATTAAGCCTTTAATTAGGTTTTTTTGCCATGTCTTCCCTAGTGTTTGAACAGAATTGTTAGAGCTTGACAAAAATACATCGATACAAAGATCATATACATATAAAGATTAAATACATTGATATACAGATCCTATATATCACTGAATCGTTTGTCTGTAGATAATGTTAATTTTATTCCACTGAAGAAGTTGTAACGAAAACCTAATAAATTGTAAAGGTTCTGAAATAAATTTGATCTTTAATCGAATTATAGTGATTTAATTGACCTAGAATGGGAAAAAATATCAGCAAAATAAAATAATAAAGCGTGCGTAGCCCAGTAGAAAGATCTACGCCTATGATGCTGGGTAGCTCACGTTCGTTTATTGCCCGTTCATTTTTTTTTCAATCTTATTGTGCACAATATTCACAATTATATTTAATGCAAATTATTCATAAATGATATTTTTCGCTCCTTCTTTCGTGCCAATGATTAAATACGTGTCGCTTGCGTCAAAATTGTTAGCGAAGAAAAAACATCTGTTTTTAATGTTTACATGTGCATCCTTGTCAGTTATTCGAAGGCGGTGCCCCTGCAAAGCTTTTGTCGTTTAGAAAATGCACTTGATTCTCGTCGACGATACAGAATGAACTAATTTCATTGTACTATTCGATTGTGATATTCAAAATACGCGTTATACCGCAGATTTGCTTCGAATTTATCAATAATCGAAAAATATTATTTATCGATAATTTGCATAAAATATAATTGTTAATACTGGGCACAATAAATAAGAGAGAAAAAAATGAACGGGCAAGAATCGAACGCGAGCCACCACGCATTGAAGGCGTAGATCTATTCAACTGTGCTACGGACGCTTACTTCAGTGAAAACTCTTTTTTGATAGTTCTGACATCCCATTAGTATATTTTATACGATCGAACGTGTTGTATCCGCCTTGACCGGAAATCGACTAATATAACACATACATGTGTATGTGTATAGGTAAACCTCACTGGACGGCTATGTGTAGTACCAAAAACTGGCATCTTTACTTACAACTCTATACATATGCATATGTAACGTAACAGCTTTTTCTCGAGTTAAACTAAATTGAGCAGTCGCTCTATCTTCGTCTAAATCGCCTTCTTTCTCCATGGTCAAAACAAATACCTCTAGTTTCAATGAACCTGCCAGTAGTGTATCTTCGAACGACAGCAATGTCTAAGAATTAACTTCGTTAGCATGTTCAGGCCGTTTGTCGACAAATACACAAAGATATAATGAAATTATAACTCCTCGGTGAATTTGTGCATCTTTTGCATACAATGGTCTTTCCGAGAATCGATTTGTACGTATGCGTGAACAACCAATAATAAAAATTTAGACGTATTACTTGGTTGTAGCGATCTGACCTAGGTGGGATTCGCATAAATTAAATGTTTCATCGTTGAGCTATTGTAATATATTCCAACTGGTCGGCCTTATTCTAAGTGACTTGCTGGATGATTCGTTTATGTTGTTTGTGAATATTAATGTAGTTTAGTGATTGGATTTATATCAGTATTCATACATTGATATGGATTTACTAGCTGGAATCACCGTGGTGCATTTCGCGGTACAGATAGCTTTGTTTATTTGGCAGTAATATTTATAGATGTTATTCTTCTTGCAACGCGTTCGGTTAATTTTCCTATTCTCATTTTTTATTTTAGGGAGAACCCCACACTGATACAACCAAATTTTTGTATTTCATTTTTCAACTAAAAAAAATACACCTACTTTGAGGGCTAGTTGGGATATAGTATTATGGCGAAAAAACGAATTGCCTTTATTCTAAAATCGTAATCCATTGCGAAATATTTTAATCAGGTTTGCCTGATAAGGTAACAGAACGACTCTAGTCCAAAGAATGGGTACCAATAAGATCTGTGTTTAATTCTAGTCTTTCATGTTTAGTCTTTCGATTTAATGTTGAAAATTGACAAATATTATATGCTAATTCTTTGCAGCTTTAAGAAAGTAATTAACGAACATTTGTTCTTGAGATAGGTTAGATTAGTTAGCTTTCTTCAGATTGGCTTTTGCCATAGAATGCAGTTTCTATGACTTTAAACTTGACAACTGTATTCTTTTGCTCTATAATTTCGTTCTATATTTACCCTAACTGTTCTGTAGTTAAGAGCAGATTATGAAATTATTTATGTAAAATGTTTACCTTAATACTTTCTGTTATTTTTCCGCAACTCAGTGCCTTGGTAATTGATTTCATAGTGTTCTTTGACAGCTTTACCTTTTCTGCGGCGTTTCTTCAGGAGTAACCCTTTGGCAATTAACTCTTTGGTTCGCTTGATTATTGCACTACTTTGTAGGACGTTTGCGTGTTGTGTCCTTAGTTTTATGAGTCGTTTGAAACACCTGCAGGCTTGCGGTTGCAATCTTTACGTTTGTCTGCATTCCTAGTAGCCCTGGGTCTAGTTTGTTATTCTGTTAACTTTACAAAATTGTCACCTTGTTATATAATCTTTCCAAGAACGTTGGAAAGTAGGAAAATTTGATATATCCTCTTTGGAATTTGATGATATTATTAGAACATTGGCTTCATTACTTAAGGGAATATCGCTGAAAATGTTCTCACGAGTAGCTAGTAAAGAACAAAACCTCCCTCGGTTGCAGAGAAGGGTATTCTGTATCATAGATTGGGATCAGAATAGGCTGGTCTCCTTCTAACCATTTCGCTCTGGCCAGTCCGAGTTGGGGATTTAAGTTGCAATTGATATTCTCAATATTCCATCAATTGGGACCATGATCCATCTTCAGTAGTAAAAGTACACCCTGTAGTTACTGTAACAATATAATCATAGTAGTAGTAGGACCTGGGACAGGAACTGTGGCTCCTAGATGAATATTCTCGAAAATGTTCTGCAACACTACA